>ARYC01005393.1:0-37362 GCA_000711775.1 Oxytricha trifallax | reverse complement strand
TGCTCTCTGATCTCTATATTTGGAGTTGGAAAAAGGCCGTTTAAAATTAAATCACTATTGACCTTCACTTTAGAAGCTGCTCATACAATTGAAACATGCAGAGCTGAAATAAGCCTTTTCTTAATTCCCTTAACACTCACTCTTCAAAGGAAACTAAATTATTTTGTAACTGCATAGATTTAAGTTTCATTTCAAATTTTAATATCTTTTTGATTATAGAATTTGCTTGTTACAGCCCATATAAATTAATCTTGAATTTCCATAGGCAAAATTACTTTGCCCGTCTCGTAAATAGATCTAAGGCTATTCTTTTGTATAAAGAGTGTAAATTTCTCTCACTTGATCCTAGATGATTTAGTTTCATTTAATATTTTGAGCTTTTATGCACTGATCTCAACATTAAAATATTAAACTTTCCATCAAGGATATTTCAGAGATTTACGTATATTAAAGAGATATACCTTTCCTTTTACACTTAGCAAAGCATTATGAAGAATACGTTAACTGACAAATAATAATGGCAACACGATCCTGTATCTTTTATTATTTTACTTTCAATCCTAATCTATTAATTTCGCCACAATATAATAACTATGTAGGATTAAAAAATTGTATGAAAAAAGACTTTAAAGATTTAAGAAATTTCGTTCTATACTTTCCAAAACATTTTCAAATCTCTTTTTGAGATTTTCACTACTAATTCTATTTCGTTTAAGAAGCTAAGAAAGATTGATTGTGAAGAATTAGAAGCCAAATATCATTCGGTTGACCTCATTTGAGTCTAGAATGGTTAAACTTATCATATGCCATTTGATGCAATATCTTTTGCAAAATACTTAATGGCTTGACTTGATGAAGAAGATTCTCCTTGCCATAACTTACAAGAACAGATAATTTGCAGTAAGGTTAGTGAGATTATAGAATAAAAGATAAGTATTACCATGAATCATTGATTGAAAATAAAGCTTCCTAATGAACTTTATTTTATTTACATTTCTAGTAAACATTAAGTTAAAATTCTTTTTTACATTATATTTTTAATTAATAAATTTGACCAATTAATTACTAAAATCAAATGGGTCTAGCTTGATTTATTCATTAATAATATATTAAAATGATTTTAATATTAAATTAATTAATTATCTAAATTAAATTCGCAAAAATCGACCAAGAAATGGTTACGGTCTAGTGGGTCAAGTTGGTCAAATGGGTCAAGCTGGAGATTAGTGATAAAGTTTTTTCGGTACATAATAGAAAGCAAACCGTATAGACACATAAACATAACGGTAAGTACATGGAACCAAATTTGATTTATACGCATCTATAACAAAAGGCAGTTAAATTTATTTATATTTAAATTCAAATATATATTTTCAATTTCCCCGATTCAATTATATTTTAACAATATTTACTATTGATGAGTCTTTATAAGTAACATTCTATTCATTCTTAAGGTTAATTGTATATAGATTTATCATTAGTCAATTTGTGATAGAACTATGTTTTATTAATAAGTTATAAAAAATTATTTTGTGGATAAGACACTATCATAAGAATAAATTTATGAATCAAAATTATTCTTAGTAAAAAACTAAAAAATTTTTATAGAATTAACAAGTGTTTGACTTTAAAATGTGAATCCGGAACATTAAAAATGTGCTCATTGACAAAATATTAGCATAGTTTTAATAAGTGGTGAAGATGATTATTATTATATATAGTTTATTAAATGCATTAAGGATTATTTCATAATACTAATATTCTAATTATATCTAAGAATTCTAAAGTCTGATAAGTTTGAAAATTGAATTTATATACTTAAGCATTAGTCTGATTATAAATTAAATAAATGCTTAAAAAATGGGTTATAAAAAGATTGTCAATAAAGAAATTTTAACTAATTTTTAAATCAGTGAATGATCTCTCTGAAATAACTCTCTCTTATGGTACCAAGAAAACCAAAGAAGAAGCTCCTTTCTTGAAGCTTGTTAGAGAGTTGTTTCTAAGCAGGAAGATAAACTACTAGCTCTTCATCATTCATCGCATCATCGTAGAGATTAGTGACTGAAATCTATGGGTAGTTTGGTTTATCAATCAACATTATTTCATTGTTTTTGAAGGCTTTCTTCTCATCACAGAGTATAGCTTTTAAGAATGAAATTTTTGTACTTTCCATCGTTGGAAGGAATAAACCCACTATAGTATATGATTAAGTATATGTCACATGCTTACCATGCTAAGTGAGGTATCGATAGAGATCTTCCTTGCTTCTAAATCTTTAGATCATCTCTTAAGCTTCAAATCTCTTAATTGCAGTACTAATAGATTCCATTCTTGTTCCTTCACTTGTTATTGAATTTCAAATTATAATATATAGAGTTCTAGATCTTACTGTATAAAATATTAGTATTTTTATTATGGGCATCTTATAGGGTATGAACCTAGTAAGGATACGTGATGAAATCTGGTAGAAGCTGTAACAAACTGTAGAGATGGAGCTCCAATTTTATCAATTTAGTTCCATTAAATTAGTACTAAATTTGTTCAAATTTAATTAGTACTGGTACTAATTCCATTTTATTTTAATTGGTACCAATTTAATAGTGCTCAAAACTTAATTAGTATCTTGTTTTAAACTAATGAGTTTTAATGGAAAAGTTCCAATATGGAATAAAATCTAATTGGTACCAGTACAGGTCTGAATTTTTTCTAAGTTGGTACTAAAATTAAAATATTAAGCATGAATTTAGAAAATTTATAGTTATAGACAAAGTATAAATATGAACTCTAACACCTCAAAATCAACCATTATTGATGCTGTACCAACTCCAATACAGAGTAACAATAACTTGAGAAGTTTTTTAAGCTTTATAATAGAAATTTAAATTTTAATATAAACTTGGCGGCTAATTTAAATCGTAAAGCAGTTTCTCTTGGAGCAGGTTAATCATAGCTCAACTTTGGGTCTTCTAAGAAACCTGAAGTAATCTATATTGAAATGGAGGTTGAGCTAAGAGCTCTAGAATTTGAAGCAGAGATCTTCAAAATAGAAGTATAAATCTAGAAGGTGAGAGCAGAGATAGGATTATAAACATAAATTGAATATGTTGAGGAGCTAAAAGAACAGCTCTCAATAGGAAAGATTAAAACTTTTTAATGTGAAGACTGCTAGAATTTCTTATCAACTAGATAGAGCTTGAAGAGACACCTTAAAGAAGTATATTCTGGCAAACCCAAGATATATTTCAAGAATGAAAAAGTGGACGGAAGGTACTAATGCACTACTTGTATGAAGTCTTATACTCACTCTGCAAAAGTTAAGAAGAATATGCAAAAGCATCAAATCAGTGAGTTCTTGATTTAAGAAAATGAGACTTAAATCTTGTACCAGCTAAAAGAAAATCAAATACTCTCGAGTCTTAAAGAGAGTTACAGGAAAAGCTTAAGAGACAGAAATGATAAGAATCAATGAACTAACCTGCAGGCAATACAGTTTTAGCCTGCTTTCAAGCAAAAGCTATGAACATTCCAGCAATGAATGCAATTGATAAAAGCAATTGTATTGAGAATTACTTGCATATAAGTGTACCTAAGAAATCAAAGCTTCTAGTAGTTGATGAGTGTTTTTAAAAGGTGTCCCCTTTCAGCTATCTCCTTAAGAATGAGCAGTACTAAAATGAGTTTGCTAACGATTATAAGAATCTTAGAGAAGCACAGAAAAGGGATTGCAAGAACTTGCTTAAGCTTGATGGTGCTATTCTAAGCTATGGTTTTATCGCTCACATATGAAATGAATCTAAGAGATTATGTATATAATAACAGATACCCAGATGACTTGAATGATTTACTATCAGATATGATATAGGGTATAAAGGAATTGCATGAAATTGGATATGTTCATAGAGATTTGAAACCTGATAATGTAATGCAGAACCTATGCCCTTTAGAAGTCGTAGTTATCAATTTTAATAGAGCCTTAAGATAAGAGCATATTCAAATAGATTTTCCCCTTCTTTATAGCAAATAAATTCGTCTTAATTTTGATCATTTTTATCAAGCATAATGTTTCCATTAATAAGCAATCAATTTAATACTATAATCATTTATTATTCTAATGCTTTTTATATATTTAAAGATATTAATTTATTATATTACTGTCTGTAGGATACCTTAAATTTATGTTTATTATAAGATTCTCATTTTCTTTTTTAATTCATTTTGTTAAGTGAATCCAAAAAAATGTTTAAAATTATTCATTCTATTATTACTTAATTCTCTCATTTTCATTCCTAATTTAATATTGTCATAAATGGACTTTGATTAATTATTATTTCTCATAACCAGCAATTATAATTTATTTTAGTAATTTGTTAAAGTTAATAAATACTCAAAATATTACAAAATGTTCTTATAGGTCAGGCTAACTTGGAAATGGAGCACTAACATAAAATTTAAGATACAAAAGGATATATCTTTAATTTATTGTATAGTAGTCCCACCTAGTGAGATCACGGTTGCTTGTAACAGTTTTTGCAAGGTGAAAGACACTTGGAATTATACTAGTTTATTTTTATAGGCAAAAATTAACTACTTATCAATAAAAATAGATTATATTATTCCAAGAATTTTGATATAAGAATTGAAAGTAATCTAAAAATGACTGAGAGCAGTAGAAGGAAGCAATTATATGAAATAAATTCGAAGTGAAATTAATTAAATAAATTTATCGTTTTGCAAGGCTTATTCACTATTGGTATTCATAGTATAGCTTCAACAATTATAGTAGAAATACATATGAAAATGGGAAATTTAATTTAAATTAAATTAGTGCCACTATTTTTATTTTTATTTAAACGATCTTTGGCTAATTCAATAGAGAATTAACATTAATTGAGCATTATCATTGGATGTACTCCTCTATCGCATTCCTGAAGCAAGATAACTTGAATTTAATCTTGATTTGGGGATGTAATAGAGGAGTACATCCAATGATAATGCTCAATTAATGTTAAATTCTCTATGAACAAGTATGATATTGTCTTGGTTCGAGAAAGTTAACTGCCACCAAATTAAAAAATTTATATTTTATTTCCTAAAATAAAATATATTCCTACAATAGTAAATTAATTTTAATTAATTTCGAATTTGTTTATTCCATAATCTTTATTCTTCCTTTTAATAAATTCAAAATCTTTTTTTTTTAAATTTAAATTAATTTCCTAATCAATTTCAAGAAAAGACAACTTTATAAATATAAGAATGGTCTGTTAGTTTTTGAATGCAACAACTTCACTTAAAACCTGAGTCAGTTTTTATATTATTTTGGTCGATTGACCTTAATTTAAATTCTAATAGAGTTAATATTATTATGAATCGATCAATTCAAGCAATTACTATCAAATTTGAATTTGGATTTAGGTAGATTTAATAATGTAAGAACTATAAATAATAATTTTTTAGGATACAATAAAAATAAAAAATGTAGTACAATTATGAAGAGCCTCCCCAAGAAATGAATGTCCCAATCCACCAAGGAGTGAACGTCCAACTCCTTAACCCATAAAACCCCAAAGCTATTATTTACAATATTTTGTAAACGATAGAAATTAATCAAAATACAATTATTCTTGAATTAATATCATTTATTACACTTCAAAATTTCTCAATCTCTCTCTCAAAGTCTTTAGATGATCTTGCCTCTCCTGGTCCAGGTCCTTCATTTCTTCGCATTCTCCATCCTTTGGTCTGAATTTTTATGCTTCCTTCATCAACTTATCCACGGTGTCCTAGGTGAGGGTGGCCTTGAATCTCTGCAGGAACTGAGTGTGGAGGTGGGGGGACCTCTGCAAGAGCATGGCAGGTCCTTCGTGAATCTCTTTAAGACGTTTTCTCTTCTCTGCTTCATGAGCTCTCTCGCCTTCCTCTTTACATCGTTTTAGGTATACTTGACGCCCTGCTTGGTTAGGTCTCTCTCCACAGTCTTCTGGAACTCCTACTCAAACAACCATTTGCACGCAGACTTTGTCTCCTAGCAGGCCCAGGTGAGAGCTATTCCTGCTTCTTTGTGGTGTTCCTCGTCTATTCCTCTGAAGTAATCCTTGGTAAATGGCAGCATCTTCTGATTGTCAAGTCTAGCTTTCAGCTCCGTTATCTTGGTCACTATGCCCAGGTCACTACTCATTGCCCTTTCATGCTCGTTGAATTAGCAAATTTTAGGAACTTTTCTCATAGGGATTTTCTGATGGTGATTTTTGCACATGCCTTGTTGCAGGCTAATTGGACCTTTTTTGAGAATGAACTTTAGCTGAGTAGTACCTTAATCGAGAGCTCATGATTCATTCTAGTGACTCACAAATTTCTGCACAGCCAGCTGTTCCCATTTTCGAGATAAGGAATCATCTTCATTGCCACATGACGATACCATAGAGGAATTGTTGTGTGGCCATTATCTCTTTATACTGTTTAGGTATTTTTCTCAATCCCCCCAAGGGTAATCTTTCACCAGCCAAGCCGCCAAAGAGACTAGTAGCACAGCTAGAGAGCAAGGTGCCAGGAATCCTGAATTATTAAGTTTTGAGTCATTTAGCTTTTGCACTAGAGAAATAGAGATTTCACTTAGCGGAAAGCATTAGAGTTTAGTATTTTTGCACAAGAGCTATATAGTTGAGGATAGGCACCCCTGGAATGAAATTCCATTTAGCTTCACTTTTAATAGGTACAGCCAACTATGGCAGCCAAGGTGACAGCTAAGGCATTGTTTCCAAAGCCTCTTTAAATGTTTGTTATTTGTTATCAAAGCATCTGGCGCGGCCCAGCCATCTTTCCATTAGGCACGACTTTGGGGACATGCATTGACTTTCAAGGCTTGGCGGCTCCTAGCCAATGGTGTCCTGACAGCTGCGATTATAGAGAAATTTGCTGGAAGTCCCGCACTCATTGCTCTTAGAGTCTAATAGGTTTCGTTGTGCACCTTCCCTAAATCCCGCTATCAAACACTATTGTTTAAGCTTATTTGATAAGGGGAAGTGGAAGTCCATCGTGGGATCGAAGAAAGTTCCCATCGTTTGTTAATATGTCCAATCATCATGAGAGCCTCCAATGTGGCGCTCGCCATCTTCCCTCCCCATTTTAAAAGTTGCATGCAAGGCTTCGTCCACTAGTGTCGAATAGGAGAGCATGGAGCGCTTGCCCAGAATGCTACTCACCACGAGTCAGAGGAACCCATGACTTTTATTCATCATCTAAACGTTGCTCAGGAGAATGTCTAGGCGCTGTTTGAAAGATTTCCTTGTAAGCAGGGGATCGTCAAATTCAAGATGGTCGAGCAGCAGATCCTGGGTTTAGTCAGCCGGCGACTAGGGGTCGTCTTGCTCGCAAATGGGGTTGTGAATATCAAGGAGAAGGTGGGCCATAGATAGGGTTCGTGTGTCCACGTGGATTTCAAAAGTATTATTATAGGGTTAAAGCAAGTTAAAATAATAAAAGAGAGGATCTCGTCATTTTGGTTGCTTTAATAGAAATGCCTATACTACTACTACTACCACCATCAAAATTTAAATAATAATATTATATATCTTAATTCATTTTTATCGTCACCCAATTCTTGTTAATAATAGCTTTGGGGCTTATCAAGTAAATCAACCACCAATAGAGCATTTCTCGTAATAGCAGTAACTGCCATCCCAACAATAACTTTACACAGAAGAGCAATTAAAGATAGCTTTGCTAGAGGCTAAACTTGAAAATGTTGAGAAAAGCAAGCAAGGAGCGAACGGAGTGTAAGACTTACTTTATTAACCCATCATTTTACAGAGACCCAATTATCATGATGATGCTCCAACAATAACTATAAATCCGTTAATTAATGATTTAACATTGAATAATTTTAAAGCAAGAAATTTGAGGTTAATATAAAATTACAAAGTAGTATTTTACTTTTTTAAGTTAGAGCTATTTATACTATCGTTACTTCAACTACATTATTAAGTTATAGGCTTTTTTATAAGAAATTTATGAAGCAGGGTTGTTATCGAAGTGCAATTTGGATAGTGTTGGGTAGATAGTTAATATCATAACATACATAATAAAAATTAAACAATTAATCTATATACTCACTATCATAAGCTGACCTCAAACCTATCATATAATCACTTAAATTATAAATTTTTAAACTGTAAACTTTCATAAAATCTCAATTATATCCTCAATAACATACTGAACTAAATATTTCTTCTAAAAACTAAATCAGAATACTATTATGGTTTCTCGGATTTAGATTAATGAATTTTGCTTATGCATATTATGAGAAATAATAGTCTTAACTAAATGATTTAATTCTAAGATTTCTTCATCAGATAAGCTGTTGTAGAATCTTTTCAACATTTTCAAAAGATACTTTTGCTTCTAAATAAAAGGATTGATAAATTTAATAGAGATTATTATTAGGTTGCCTTTGGTAAGATATTTTGATATAGTTCAACAATCAAAATCCCAAAACCTCTAAGTGAGGTTTATAAGTGCTTTGATTTGTAGGGTATAGTTGGGGTCTTATTGGGGTTAGTAGAGAAATTAGGCCAATTTGCAAAATGAGAAATAGAAATTAGAGAAACATAGGGTCTATATATGATGAGAAATATTTAGATTTATTGCTAAAGCTTAGGTATTGCGCAATAATTAATATAGAATAAGCCAAACCTGTACTAAATTTTGCAGGGAGTAAGCACCACAAAGAACAAAAGTTAATCTACTATCACTAATAACTAAAAATTCTCTGGCCTAAAGCCAGAGAATTTAACTTTTGAAAACCCAGAAATCTCTAAATCCCTAAACCCCATAGATTTACATACTAAATCTGGATACTACCCAATACAATTAATGATACCTATTAAATAACATATAAAGATTTGGGAATTTTGTATATTATATAATAATAAAATTAATTAAAGATGTTCTTGAAAGTGGGACTATATGACCTAAAAATAAATGGGAGATGGTGCCCAATATGCAACTCTGTTGACTGCATGGAAATAAATTACAGAACATTGAGATCATTTGACGAAACCATGTAAGAACTCTAAGAATATGTAGAGTTCGCAGTCTACGATGGAGTCAGATCCATCGACAGAGAAGAAGAAGAGAGAGATTGACAAACATGTACTCAGTTTCTACAGAGAAAGAGTATACCTAAGACAGTTGTGGGCTCTCAAGAATTCACTATTTTTAGTTAATTTTTAAAGAATTAATTAAAATAGAATCAATGATGAGACAACCAGAGTGATTGAACAGATCAGATGATTTAAATAATATTAAAAGGGCTTGACCCTTAAAGGCTTTAAAGCTTATTGGTCGGGGGTCTCAGAGACCTCAATGTGATCAAATTATTATTATTATTATTATTACTAAATTATGCAGCTATATCAAAGTTATTACGCAAGAGTGCCTCAACTTTTAGGTATCACTGCTTGCTAGCTGTTTAGTTGAACACATCCTGCAAGAAAATAAAAGTTCTCTCAGGCTCATATTGACTTCCTCTGCGACTCGAGGACTTTGAAGTATTGGGTACACTTTCCATTAGACTAGAGAGCTGTAATGTTTCATCACAGGTTTCCTGACATGCGTATCTCTCCTTAGACTATAGCCAATATTTATAGAAGAAATAGTATAACATTCAAGACTGTCAACAGAGTGAAGAGAGTGATTGATTTTACAGTGCCGTTTTATAGTAATAATTTAAACTATATATATGATTAAATGCAGAGAGCTATTACTAATAACATCAAGTTCATACACGCTGATGAAGCTGTTTTCACCTTCAACACCTTTATTAATAAGTCTTGGTATAAGAAGTATGATAATATAGAAGTCTATGATTAAAAAGTGAAGGTAGTCAGTCACCCATGCAATTTGAGCTGGTATAAGTGAAGATTCAGGCTTAAAGAGTTATATTATTCACCATCGCTCTATTAAGCGGGAGTAGCATATAGAGTTCCTACATAAGCTCAGAGAGAAGTATAGTAACCAAGAGATCATCCTGTTTGTTGATAACCTGTCAGTTCATAAGACTAAGTAGTCTAAGAAAGCTTATGAAGATCTAAACATAGCTCCTGTATACAACATTCCTTATAACCCATAATTTACTGGAATTGAATTCTACTGGAGTTAAATCAAAATTCACTATAGAAAGCTGCTGCTGTATCATCTTATGCAAGACTTGCCTATAGATACAGTAGACTTGATTCAGAGTAGCTGCAAGAGAGTGATCATAGATAAGACAACAGTTTGCGCGAGAGAAGTAAGAATGAATGTTTATAAATAAGTTTTAGATTTAAATGAATGAATAAGTTCACATATTAAACTAACCCATAAAGGGGTTTGGCTTCTCTTTCTTCTCCTCTTCTTTTAGCTTGCTTGGGCCCATATTTCTTCTCTTTTTGCCAGCTCCTGAATCTATGATCATATCATCTGGTTTTTAGACATCTTTATAAAGCCTCTTGCTCACCTCATAAATTGTCTGCGACTCTCTTTCTCTGTGAACCTTTGCATGTTCTTTCATGATATATATATACCAGTGCCAAATTTTCCTACAAAGTTATATGTCAAAGCTTGCTTGAAAGATAAGGATGCTTCTTAAGTTCCTCTAGCCAAGCTGAGCTTATTAGAATGCCTTGCTTTTTCTAGTCTTCAGGAGAGATATAATATCGTTTCTTATGTGCTTCTTCAATTATTTCTCTGAGATACTCCTCTTTTATTGTACCAAGAACGCCAAAGAAAAGTTCCACTTTGGTAGTTTATTAGAGAGTTGTTTCTTGGTAGGAAAGTAAACTACCACTTCCTCATCTTACATGGCATCCTCATAAAGATTAGAGACAGAAATTTCAGGGCAGTTAGGAATTTCTATTTGTTTAATCTCTTTATTTTTAAAAGCTTTCTTCTCCTCACAAAGTATTGCTTTCAAGAATGAATTTTTTGAACCTTCCATCGTTTGAAGGAATAATCCCACTGTATAATATGCTAATAGTCATGAAGTTATCTTACCATGTAAAGTTAGGTATCGATATAGATCTTCCTTACTTCTGAATCTTGATATCATTTCTTGAGCCTCAACTCTTTTCATTTGATCCTTGAGTGATTCCATCTTTGTTCTTCTTCCTATTAATGAATTTTAAATTATAATTTATAGACTTCTGGATCCTTTTGTTTAAAAACTTGCTATTAAATATGTGCATTTTATAGGAGGTCTACCCTGCAAAGATACGTGGAGAAAGTTTGCAGAAGCTGTAACAAACTGCAGAGATTGAGCTCCATTTTTATCAATTTAGTTCCATTAAATTAGTACTAAATTTATTTTAATTTAATTTGTACCAATTTAATAGTACCAAAACTTTATTAGTGCCTAGTTTTAAACTAATGAGGTTTTAATGGAAAAGTTTCAATATGATTCAAAACCTATTTGGTACCAGTACCAACCCAATTTTATACTTGGTTGGTACCAAAATCAAAATTATTAAGAATAAAATTAGAGAATTTATAATAATAAACTAAACATAAATATGATCTCTAACACTTCAACAACAACCTTTATTGCTGTAGGATCAACTTCTATACAGAGTTACTATAACCAGATCATAATAGAATTTTAGATTTAAATTTAAACATGGCGGCTAACTTAAATCGTAAAGCAGTTTCTCTTGGAGTAGGATAATCATAACTAAATTTTTGTTCCTCCAAGAAACCAGAAGTAATCTATATAGAAAAGGAGGTTTAGCTAAGAGTTCTAGAGTTTGAAGCAGAGGTCTTTAAAATTGAAGTTTAAAACAAGAAAAAGAGTGCAGAGGTGTGAGTTTAAACATAAATTGATTTGATTGAGAAGAAAAGGAACAGCAACAGATAGACAAAGTAAAAACATTTTAATGTGAAGACTGCTAAAATTTTTACTCAGCTGAGTTTAGCTTGAAGAGGCACATCAAAGAGATGCACTCTGGTAGAGCTAAGATCTACTTTAAGCATGATAAAGTAGATGGTAGGTATTAGTGCACAACATGCATGAAGTCTTATACTCACTCAGCCAAAGTAAAGAGGCATATGCAAAAGCACCACTTAATCGAATTCTTGATTAAAGATTAATAAACTTAAAAGCTTATACCTGCAAAAAGAAAAAACAACTCTCTTGAGTCATAAAGAGAACAGGAGGAGAGGCTCAAGAGACAAAAGCGATTTGAATCAATAAATCAGCCAGCAAATGGTACTCTTATAGTATTCTTGGGCATGGTTTTGTTGCATTAAGACTAAAAAATTTTGAAATGTCATTGAGAGATTATCTCTATCAAAGTAGATACCCAGATGATTTAAATGAAATACTGTCAGAAATGATTAAGGTGTATAAGAGCTTCATGAACTTGGGTATGTGCATAGAGATTTGAAGCCTGAAAATGTAATGTTAAATCTCTGTCCATTAGAAATAGTAGTCATAGATTTCAATTTAGCGATAAGATAAGAAATAGTGACTTTGGCTAAGGTGATTGGCACACCAGGATAATTTCCAATAAGGGAGACATGGACTAATGGCTCAGTTCAGTGGGATGTATGGGCAGTTGCTACAATAATCTTAGAGTGCGATATGGAAAGTATATCTTACTTTGTAACAAAGCACGAGAAGCAATCAATAAGTTTGGCTTCTAAACATTTATAACAGGAAGATTTATGCAAAGAAATTAAGAAGCTTGTAGAGATGATAATCGTAAGAGCTCCAGCTTATCCTAGATAATCATTAGAAGACATGCATGAACCACTAAAGAGAGCTAGATTCAAGAGGTACCACAAAGATAAGCAGATAAAATTCGTTTGATTTAAGTCGACTAATAATCATCAAATATACATTAAATTCATACAAAACTTGCGTTTTCAATACTAACCCAAAAAAGACCCCAACTATACCCTACAAATCAAAGCACTTATAAACCTCACTAAGGGGTTTTGGGGTTTTTAATATCTCTATTACCAAAAGATAGATATAAAAATTATCAAATTATGCCCAAAAATATGTTCTCTCTTTTGCATCGATTAGCCATGCCTACTTTGAGTTGTTTTATGGGAGGAATAACATTCATTAACTTAGCCAAATTTTCATGCGATTTTTTATCAGTCATTGAGAGACTGTGATTTTTCTCATAAAAATCAAGAATAGGCTTAAGGAACATAATTGATTTTAACTCTGATTGCTGATTTCTTGAATAAATTCTGTTTGTTGAGTCTTCTGTGAATTAACACTGCTAATGGGCCTAGTTATTTATTCAGCTCAACTATAGTCCGTAGATTATGATTAAAAAATCTGAAAAAATTCATGAATCCAAATTTATTAAAAATAAGTGAATAGTTAAGTTGTATCTTACGAGAGATGTCGGAATTATTTTCTTCGATATCAATCCACTGCTTTGTCAAATCAATATCAAGTTTAATGTGTTCTAGGTAATTTTAATTAGCATCATCACTCTCATCAGAACTCTTGTCTTCATCGTCTAAATAAATAATCAAAATACTTTTGAATAATCTTATGAAAAATTGAAAGACTATGGTTTCATTTTAATTATTACCGGTTTGTATGCTTCTTCCTGCTGCTATCCCTATAAATTTAGATTAATTCAATAAGTTAGTCAAAATTTATATATATTTAACTAACTTGATGCTCGAGTACCCAAGATTGATCTAATCATGTAAATTTATCTGATAATTCTATATACATATTTTCTGGCTCTTCTTATTCGACTACATTTTTACGATTCTCAGAATTTTTATCACCTGAAAAAGTGACCACACTTTGCATTAATCTGATTAATGATTTTAAAGCTTGAATGTTTGTAGTTGGACTATTGTTCATTTTTATCTTATAAAAATGAATTGCAAACTTAGTAAAGTTATTTTATTTTAATTTTGATAAATAAAATATTTGAGTTTAAATTAAATATATTAGCTTAATTGTATTGAAGTGATTTAAATTAATCATATTATAAATTTTACAATAATCTATAATGTCAATAAAATTTATCAATTTTCATGGGTATCAGAACTGGCCTTCTAAAGCAAATAAGTTCTCAACTATTTCACTATGATACTTATTTGAGTATATTGAGGAACTCTTTATCATTCTTGGCATTTGAAGCTTTAATTATCAGTCTTTATACAATTCAGAATTTAACCTCAAACATGGCATGCTAGCTCCTGTTTCTTCATAATCTCCATATGACATCATCATTTGAATTTTCTCTAAGGGAGTAATAATTGGTTTTGGGGGTTCAACAGGAATTTCCTTTTAGCCTCTTTTCGTTGGAGCTGGTTTCACAGGCTTCTAAACTTAAATACATCTAGAATTTATAAGTTATATATCAATAAAATTGATAAACTATCAATGTAATGAGTAAGTTTATACAACAACTGGTATGACTTCAGGAGGCGCTTCATCTGGCAAGAGAATATTCATAAACAAGAAGTTCTCGAGCAGTTCCCTTTATTACTTTTTTGAGTATTTTAGCCTATTATTACTCTTTCCATTGGAATCTGTTATAAAAAATGAATTAAAACTTACTATTCGATCAGTGACTGATGTGAATTTGTAGTCCAGTATCCACTCTAAAAATTTCTGCTTAAACCTTATTTTGCAACGTTTCATATAACATTTGATTATGACATCTTAGACAGTCTAATCAATCAAATTGATTTTCTTACAGAGCAATTGCTTCTACTTGGTTTTTTTAACCATACATTACTTTAATAGGATATTTCTTATCTTATCCCATAAGTTTTAGCAAAGATCTACATCCTATTTTCTTGAGCTTTAATGAATAATCTGTAGTGCTTTTGTATATTGTTTATTTTTCCATAGAAACCATAAAGCCTTTACTTCAAATCGTATATTTCAGAAGTTTCAATTAAATACTACTTAGCTATCTTAGTAGCTGCATGATTTTTTAAATCGAATAAAGCAATACCTCGAAAAGTCATTTTACTATAATAAGATTGAGAAGAATTAAATAATAAAAGCAATTTAATTATAACTTTGAAATCTGAAGCTAATTACTCTCTGGCATAGTCTTCTTTTTCTTTAGCACCATCTCCTGAATTTGATAGCGAACATATTGACTACAATTTAAGTCTTGGCATCTTTAGTCACAACTTCTCTCCTTTGTTGAAACAAAGAGAAGATATGTTTCATCATTAATACAGTAAGAATAGTCTTAATCCAATCTGATTTACGACCGTGTTCTTTTCTAGCTTGTATAGCTGATTAGAACATTTCGTTTCTCTTTTCTTTCAGGATATTATTTCTATGTAATAAGAAAATCTTCTTTTTCCTACTTTCTTCTTCAATATAGTCTTTTCTAGATTTGGCTGATTCAATTCTTTGCCAAGTTGTTCGTATTTTAAAGAGTTTTTGAGTTTATAAGTCTTATTAATAAAGTTGAGCCTGTTCCATATTTCTCTTAATGAAGTCAATTTTTGATTGTTTTTCTCATAATTTTATCAAAGATATCATTTTCTCTATCTCTTTTCTTCTGTCGTTCTGCCTCTTGCTCATCATCTAGAATATCTTAACGGCCTGTGCTTCTATTGTATTTATTTGAACTATCTCCTAAATTGACTGTTACTGTCAAACGGCAACCAGTCAAAGAAAAGATACTCATATAGATAAAATCAGTGTTAAAATTAATTTTATCAGTATACCCAATTGTGAATTTAGTAGGCTAAATAAAATTAATGTTAAACATATTTCTGATATCTTACATTTGTGAATTGCTTAGCACAATTACCTTCTCTAGGTTCTTTAGCATGAGTGAAACAAATTACTTTCAAATCAGATCTTAATGAACCTGTGGGAAGTTCTCTATTATGAATTTAAAACTTGCCAGATGGCTGACTGCGAACTTAAAGTTTGAATATCATATGAGCTTCTTAAATGACTTCAATATCAAAAGGTTTTCGTGCTACGATAATATTCCCTAAATCATCATGTCTCAACTGAACAATATTCTTCAACTCATAATTTAAGCATTTAATTTCTCTGTTTGCCTTTAACAAATAGTTTTTGCAGTCTACCTTATCAAGATTTGCCATAGACGTTTTTTGTCTAAATTACAATATTATAAAATAAATTCGAATATAAATTACTCGTAATTTCTCTGAATGTCTTAATAGTTTTGTCTATGACTTAGTTTTCTTGTTTTTTCCAAGTACTTACAGTAGATTTAATACTCGAATTTTTCTTGGCTTCAGCAATCTTGAGAAACAATAAAAGACTATTGAAATATATATATATATATAAATATTTTGATTAGGTATATCAATCGGAATATCATTTTGTGATAGGTAGTCGTAGCTTTGCTAACTGGCTTGATATTAATTTCCATTTTATGAGTAAAAAGCTGTTATTGGTCGTACAGCACCACTTCTTCCCTACTCTACTAAGAAAGCTCCAAATTTACTTTAACTATGAACACTAAATGCTTTAAATAAATAAAAATTAATGCATTTGTACTCGACATAGGTCTAGAATTTACTTGATTAGATGAGGTGTTTGGCCTCAGGCCATTACTTTATGCCATAAAGTTATTATTCTTAATAAAAGCAAATCCGTTTGGGCTTTTAAAATTGTTACCCATATTATAACTGCTGTTTATTCCAACAGGTCTAGAGTAGAACTCGCACCTTTAGTTCTCTTAAGATCTCTTTACTTACTTTGTGACATTTATGATTATTGAGAGGTCTGATGTCTTGAATGAGAAACACCCAGCATTTTATCATGTCTATAGGACTCAGGTATGCTCATAATGTTTTATATTGAGCTTTTAGTTGATAAGATTTGTGTTTATAAAACTTATTAGCTTGCTGAGTTTTTAATCATCTTTGCATGTTTAGAACTTGCTGATTGTGGTACAATTCATTCTTTCTATAATCTATGAGTTTTCTCAGAAGAATCCCCTTTTGGATTAGATGATTAAGACAAAGAGTCTAAAGTAAGAATTCTCCTACAACCATCTATGTTCTACTATGTTCTTTAATTCTTGGAGTGGTTTCTTGAATGAATTTTAAGCATTTTCTAATATTTAACAATATAATTAGCTTTATTTATTTTTTAGACATAAATAAACGAAAATTACATTAACTAAAGCTCTAAATGACCTATTTGTATATTCGAAATATACAAATAATTATAAGCAATTTTACACTTTTATCTTTTCAATGTCTGTTGATAATATCATTCAGACAATCTCTAAGATTCATTAACATTTTTTCAAGCTTCATTTGCAGTGCTTCTTTTTAATCTTCGTTCAATAAATGAACATTATTTTGATTATCAAGTCTTTCATAGAATTATTTAATACCATCGATTGCTTTGTCTCTTTTTCTCAATTCTCTCGATGGATCTTTCTCTTAATTTATATGAATTATTTATAATATAATCATATAAAAATAAAATTCTCTTCGGTTTGTAAATTGAATTTTATTTTGATACTCAACCGATTGTTGCTTCCTAATAGAATTCTCAAAATTAGGTGAATACTATGACAAAAATAAGTTATAATGTAGAAAAAGAATTCTTTAAAAGTAGGATTAGTAAATAATTGAAGTTATATGAATTACTTTTAAAAAGTTAATATCTTCAAATTTTTACAATAAAATAACATATAATATGCACTTAATAAAAAAATGATTTAATATAGAATATATTAAAATTTATTTTTTAAAGTTATCAAATAAACAAATATTACTATTTATAAAATAAATTTTTGATTTATTTAAAATTAGTCCATTAGAAGAATGATATCCTCATATATTCTAAATCGTAGAAAATTAAGTTAGTTAATTAGAATTTTTAATAAAAACTATTTTAAAAATATTTTAAATTTTCTTTACTAAAAGTATTTGGCAAGAACCTATTTTTCTAGGGACTCAAACTCCCATTAAACATTTTAGTATTAAGTATTGTTTGAGTCTATGTTTATTCCAAACTTTTATTATGTTTTTAAGTTAAAGGAGAGTAATTATTAGTTGAAGAGCTTCTACTTAAAGATTTTTTGTTGCTTATATTAATGTGCTACTGTTTTCTATTTGAGTTTTTCTTGCTTTATTGCTTTTTCAGAGGCATTAATCTTTTATGTGATTATGCAGAAGAAGTTCTCTATTTGCTCTAATGTTGAGTGTATTTTTGAAATTCAAAGTTAAATCTTAAGTACTGTGCACTTATCTTGATCCTAAAGTCAATCCTAATAAAAATAGTTCGTTCTAAGTTTGATTTTTTAACTCTTCAAGCTAATTTAAGTTAATTGATGAAGTCTCAATCACTGATATAAATATCAGTTGAACAATCACTGATATAAATATCAGTTGAACAATCACTGATATAAATATCAGTTGAAATTCCTGTTGATACATTTTTAGGAATTATAAGTATATTTTAGCTTCATCGCCAAAGTTTAAAATTTTGGCGATTAAGCAAATAAATATATAATTAAGTTTGTTATGAATTTTTTTAAAACATGAATACATCTTTAATTAATTTCTATAGGCTTATTTAATAAAATGTATAAAATTTGTATTTACTATAAAGAGATTAATAGTGGGATATAGAACAAGCAAGCTTCTTAATTCAAGGTAAATTTTAATATTTATTTTCTTTTTTAAATTATTTATAAATCTAATTTGAATTACCAATGATTAAACTATAATAAAAATATATTCTATTTATTCATAAATTACTTTAATTTTTGGATAATACACTATTATTGTTATTAAATCATGAATCAAACAATTTATAAATTAACTTTTTATAAATCTTTATAGAATTAGTATAAATCAATATCGAATTGTTTGAATCCTTAATTAGTGATAATATTAATAATACATATTTTATTAAGAATTAATAGCTTAAAGACAAAAAATCACTATATTATTAAGATTTTAAAATGTTTTAATATACTTGTTTAGATTAAAGTAAAATAATTTGGTTGAATTTAATAATTTATATAATAAGTTTTTTAATTCATCAACTTTAGTTGAACTTAATTATATTTTAACATAAAATTTATACAAATAGGGTTTTTAACAAATTCACAATAATTCTTAAATCACATATTTTAAGATTCTAACCGATTTTTGAAAGAGTGAATATTGCTTTCGTTAAAAGTATCATTGATGAAGTTGTTGGCTGGAGAGAACAATTCGAATCGATTTAAAGAATCTTATTTTACTTGAAACTCAAAGTTTAAACTTTACAGATCCAATATGCTCAGTTCTCATTGTCTTACTCTGAGATGATCAAGTTCACATAATTTTTCATTTTGGTCTTTCAATTAAGAAGATCTTGTGTTATATTCAATTTCATTCTTAAATGGGTTCTCTGTATCAATCTTCTTCGAATTATAAGGCTATAGTTTAAAAATAATAGTTGTGATGACTCATAGCATTAAATCAAATTAAATTCTTATATTTCATTAGCTGAATCATTTTATTCTTATAGATTTTGAGCAAATTCCTTCGTAGCCCTCACCTTGTTGAATGTTTCATATTTCTCCTAGTAAGGTAAGATAATTTCAATATATGATGTAGTACCCTTGATCTTTTCTGGGAAGAGATTATCAAATTCGTTTAAGTAATAAACAATTGCTGATTATCAAAGTTATTGCTCTTAATTGAATGAAGCACTTAATCTGAAACATCAATTTACCTTTAAATAAAGTCCTTTTTGTTCACTGACTTATCATGTCTCAGTTTTAGTTTCTACTTTATCATGGTAGTTAATTAAATTTTCAATTCCTAAAGTATTCTTTGAAAATTATTAGTATCTTGATTTCTATTTGCTTAAAACTACAATTCCTTTAATGAAACGTGAATCTAAATATCAAGTTTCCTAAAAATCTTCCTGATTCTATATCCAAGATATAAGCCATCATTGTAATTCGTGCTAAAATGTTTCTTCAAAATATTATAGAGGATTTTCTCATCTTTAGACTTTATTTGAACCACTTTTATAATTTAAATGCTGCATAATTTTTCATACAAATGTGTTAAAGTATATTTTGAATCTTTTGAACTTAAACTTTATTCATAATTCTTCTTACAGCTCTCCTGAATTTTGACATTCTATCAATCATTCTGAACTTCAATCACATGATATCGCTGTTCAACTCATCTAAAGCTTTTATAAATCCCTCTTTAATCTCCTAGGTTAAATTATTATCTCCCTAGTTTTTTAATTATGATGTCATTTTTATTTGAGAAAAATCTTAATTTTTCTTTGTTTGAGATTTATTGGTACCAGGTGTTTACTTTTGAGCAAGGACATGAGTGTGCTATTATATACTGCCATATTAATTTTTATTGATGTAATCTATGTTGTAAAATTAATGGTGTTTGATTTTGATTTTGGAAGAAGTTCGAGGGAGGGATTTTGACGCTGAATTTCTGGATTTTGCTTGAACAAACTCAATGTTAATGCTTTCATTAGCTGGTTTTCCCCTTAACTAAATTTGGAACTTTTACTACCAATTTCTTGTTTATATTCTTCGAAATTACAATCATCTTCATCGTCATCATCGTCCATATTTAACCTTAAATAATTTATTCAATATTTTCATGCCACTGTTTTAATACAAATTAGGGTTATTATCATTAACCTACATATAGCTTACATTTTAAGAAAGAAAAAATGGAACAAATTTGTATTGAAAATAAAATATTATTTAATAACTAATCACCCATAAAACTAATCTAATTTATAAATAATAATTATTTAAGGTCTAAATTAATTACAATTACTTTGTGAGTAATATATCTAGATGTCAAAGGAATGTATTAATCACTTTGAAGTCTTGAATGACAACTTTGCTTCGTTTGATTTTTATTTTTGCTTAAAATTATTGGGAATATTCATTAGTTATTGCTAATAAGTTCCTCCATTTGAGGTGAAATTAATATTGCTACTGTTCTTAGTTCATTATATACTAGTGATTCCGCTTCCTATTGTTGAAGTTGACTACCTCTTATCTTATTACGAATGCCTTTGCGCCGAGGAAGGCCGTTTTTATACAGTTATTAGCGATATTTCAGTTGAAAACAAAACCCTAAATGAACGGCTTATGCTTCAAATTATGTTCAGATTAAGTATTTATGCTATTTCTGGAGCTCTGTGATTTATTCATTCTCTCATAAACTTAGTTATTTCTTTGTGTTTCTATATCAACTGAGATTTAGAGCCATTTTATTTAACTACTTATTGGAATAAAATTGTACCTTAGTTAGGCTACACCATGTGATTAGATATAGTAGATAACTTTTGATTTGGCTTCATTTGTTTATTTAGGAGTTAAATTTTAATTTAAAGTTTATAAAATTTAACTAAAGATTTCCCCGATAATGGAGTAAAAAACAAATTAATTTGTAATGTTAAAGCAAAAATTATGAACATAAAGTGATGTAAAGAAAAATTATTTAAAGGGAGGAGAATTTTTTGAGAAAATTAATTTAATCAAAACTTTTGTTTGTTATAAGGTTTTTATTCTAATAAATAGTGAGTGATACTTTTTTGTCTTATTACTTTAGAATCTGTTGATTAATTTTTATTTATATTATTTTGAGAAATTTTTTTCTCAGGCAAAGCACACACCCTCTTTTATATATAGAGAATCTCATTATTTTTTTATAGTGGCTCGTTGCTAAAGTATATTGGAAAGCGAAGGTACACCTAGAGGGCCTAATTTACCTCCCAGATATTTGGCTTAATTATTTAATAGGGGGGTATCTCTGTTGTTCAAATTTTCATTGTTGCTTGATTATGAATTTGGGTTCTGCATGTAGTTATTCACGTTTAATAGACTCTTTGTCTATATACCTCACAAAAGAAAATAAATAAACCTTACTTTGACTAAAATTTATCTCTAGATTGCAGAATATTATAAAAGTTTGAACTCTTTAAATAGATTATTCACTTTAAATTAATTAAATTAACTTAAGCAATATTAGTAAAGTTAGAGTAGTAGTTAGTTGATTCCATCACATTGAACACATCTAAGAGAATACATTTAAAATGAAAATTATATTACCATTTCCCATTATGATATTTCTTGATCCCTAAAATGGTGAACTCTAATAGTTATAATGATCATTCTTATCCATAAAACTATTATTGATATCGATTGATTATTTTTTACTGACATGTCTATATTGCGATGTCAACTTGAACTGATTGCCTCTTAAGCCTCCAAACTCAAAGCCTAGCCTTACTAACTGCCCTGGAAGGATTAGTTATACCTCTATTTCATGGGAGTATTTTAAATGAAGTTTGGATTGGATATCAAGTTAATTTGATTGCCGCCAAAATCACTCTATTATTTGCTATTTGGCTAAATTATTTTGATTTCCTCTGCTATCATAATAAAATTGTTGTGAGAATATGTTATTGTCATAGTTTGGTTGACTTTGGCACTCTATCTCAGCGTTCTGCCTTTGCTATGAGTGAATGATTTCAGAACTTGTAAGTGTTATTTCATCACAATACAGTTAATTTTCGATAAGTTATTCATCTTCAACATTATATTTCTCATGCAAATGCTATCAAATGTGAGTTGGCAATAGATTCTTGATGTCCACCTTTGTGTTTTTGTTCAATTGCAATTTCTACAAGATATGATTCTCATTGAACATTTCGAGCTCCCTATCAGTTTGAAGTATCAATTAAGTTTGATCATCTTTCTATTATAGTTCAACTTGAGCATTTTTCTCTAATAAAACAATTAATGGAAAATGTATTCCTCAAAGTTTCAAAATAAAAAAAGGAATATTTATTTATTTCCTTGGAGCAGATTTGTTTTAATTGCTATGATGCATCATGTAGTTTCTTACAACTAGTTTTTTTAAAGCTATCGACTAATAATAAGTTTAAGAGAATCAAATTGTAATTATACCTGCTATGCTAATTCAAGGAAATGAGCTGATTTTTATTGTTATATATTCTTAGCTTCTTCAATATCAATTTTGGTCTTAATTATGAATTCATGAATAATGATCAAAATCTTACCTACAAATTTAATTGATCTTACATTGCTTATTCCTTCTGATTCAAAATGGTTGCCTCATTACAATCCAATTGATTATGGTTTAATTTAGCACTCTCTTAGAATTAAAGATCGCCTCCATTATGAATGGCACTGGAATCTTGGGGACTAAACTAAAGTATTCCATTATATCCTTTGAAAGTAAATTTATTTCGATCTTTAGAAATCACATCAAGGGCGTTCAAAACATTCAGTGCGTCATACACTATTCTCTATACATTCTTAAAGTCAAGTTTCTACTAAGTAAATAGATCAATTGGAAGATTGTCTGTTACTTACCATGTTATGCACTTTGTAAATTTCAAGGATATGATTAACAATTTACAAGGACAAATAATTTAGGATGCATTGAAAAAGATATATATTTAGCTATTTTATTGTTAGTTAGAACGAATTAACACAGTTATTTATAAATTTGTGGCAAATAATTCATGCTAAAGTACCAAGGTTTTTTTATAATTTTAAATTATAGCCAAGTAGTATATTAATGAATTCATCGTTAAATAATTTACTTGGAATACTGCATTAAAGGTAATATAAAGCAGTTAATATCTATTATTATATCTCAATGGATTTTTCTTACATTTATGACTGTTGTTTCGTGTTTCTTGGAAACTTCCTCCAATACATTTTTTGACAGAAAAACTAGCTTTTTGTTTTCGGATGATCACTTTTTCTTGCGTATTTGTGGTATTTTTTTTTCCTGTTGATTCGCGCTATAAATTGCAAATATAAATTACTTTGGAGGGTAGTACATTTTTATTAATTTATAAGTCGTCATTTTAATGCATACCATTTCTCCCTAAATTATTAAATATGAGAGAATAAAATTAGAAAGCAGAGAAGGTAAAATAATGAACTAACTTATTAGCGCAGTTTCCATTGAAATTGGCATTGCTGTTACCATCGTCAAACTATGTGATGTCCTAGTGCATTTTCATCTTCTTTATCTGAATCACTTTCTAAAATATTGTGTTTAATTTTTGATATTTTTATGGTTTTTATTGAGAAAGAAAAGTGTTATTATACTTACAGATGAAATCATAAATCGTCTCAATTACTTCCTCATCTTCTTGATTTCTAATTATATAATAATCATACATCCCCTACTAATGATCTCTTATAATTTATGAAATTTAATATATATATAAAATTGTAGTTTTAGGGAAGTCTTGAATATTGAGGATGTTGTTATGGTGGGAATTTTTTAGGATAGTTTGGCTGTTATCAATATTGAGTTTAATTTGCTAAAATGGGCTGGTTAACTGTAGCAACTGCACTTTTTATTTTATTTATGTTGTTATCTCTTCCGCAAAACTCAGACATATTTTTGGGCATCACTCTACTCTTATACATTTAAATAAAGAATTATATTCTAAAAGTTTCTATAATCATTAGATTTCGTTTTAATTTATCATATCCTAACCAATTTTAGAATAAGAATCTTTTAAATTAGAAGAAATATTGTTTATATTTAAAATTAAAAGATTTATTTTTTAAATATAAATTTAAGTATCTTCAAACAAGTTCAAGTGGATAGCTATTATATTCACTTTAATTAAATATCATAATATTTATTTTAAAAAAGTCATCTCACTTTTTGTTTCTTAATTATTTCCTTTTCGTTTTCACTCTATTTAAATATAATAAAATATATAAATTTAATTAAGCGGAATACTAAATTAGAACGAAATAACTTCAGTAAAATATTTATAATGTATGCATAGATTTGCAAGGGATCTGGTGGTGTGAAGTCACGCAAAGCTTAATTGAGATAATTAAGTATGTGATGTATATCACATATGAGTTTCTCTTACTTTTTTCCTAAGTTGGTGAATAAGAATGCCTTTCAAACTTAAATCTAATAAGTTATTTAATATATTTTCCAACTTAATCAAACTCATTATTATTATAAGAATAGGCTCTTAATATAAAATTTATAGATTAAATCATTTAATCAAGTTATCATTTAATTAATTGATGCATTTATTGTATATTTTCTATTTAATTCTAAAACTGAAGCTTTGATTTGGTATATTTCCATCAAAACTTAAACTAAGAGCGTTAGAGACTGTTGCTGCCATTATGATGATGTTGTGGTTTTAATCTCTCACTCTGGATGACATTTTAAATGCCTTAAGCACCCATGATGGTGTTGTTTGTTGGATAGACCAATCTGCTGTACAGATTCTTGGATGTTACTACTTTTTATTTTATTTACTATTTGTAGTTTAGTTCAGATTGCTCTTTTGAGTTGTCATTTGAGATGTTTTCATTAAATTATACCCTGGTGCAATAGTTTAAGATTGTGGTGCTTAATGAATCATAAATAATGTAAACTTATAGAAATGGTTAGTGTAATAAATGTAAAATAAACTGAATGTATTAAGTCTCAAGATGGAGTTTAGTAGCCATAGAGGTAACTGGCTATGAAATATTGTTTCTACTTTAATTTCTCTTACTGGTATTCGCGCATTTCAACAAATTATTTTCTAACATCGATGATCCACCTACCTATGCCATCTTCATAGTTAAATTAATGCTCTAATTATAAATATATTTATAATAAAAAGTAGTCTTATTGAGCATGCTTGTCTTATTAACAATTAGAGTCTCGTAAATAACTCTATTCAATTTGCTAAAATTCTTCTTAACATAGTTATAACTGCTTATATTTCCATTTTATTATTGAGATTTGCTCTATACATTGATACTGCCATTCACTTGTTAATACTATATCTTTTGCTTATTTTTTTATGCTTAATTTATGGGCGAACTTATCATTGATGATATTTTATTGCTGGTTGAGTTCTTCAGAATTCTGCTTTTGGAAGTATTCTAAGATGACGATAAGTCTAATTATATTCTATATAATTATCAATTAAAATTATCATATAATTAAAAATGAGAAAGCACTTTATTCTTCTCTCTGTTTACTTGGTGAGTAGAGACTTTTAATTGAATTAATTATTTTCATTATCAATAGATAATTCTTTGCTAAAGTTTAGATTATTTGCTTGGTTTCCTTACGACAAGAAACTCTTAATGATTTGTAATTACGAGGATGATTGATGTTTGCAGATGAAATTCCACTTTAAAGTCTGTTTGAGTTTTTCATATACTTCTAAGCTACAGTAACGACTTGAAGAATGAGACATTTTTTCCTTCAGCTTTAAAACAAATATAATCAACGAAAATTCTAACAGTTAAGTTAATAATGGAAATATATAAATCCTTTATTAATTTTAGAATCTTCTTGAGAAATTTTAAGCCTTCAGAATGGAGATATTCTGATGCTCTATGGGTTATTTTATTATTGCAAATTTAACATTCTAGTTTTCATTAATTAATTATTAATGATTCAATTTGATGAAGCACCAGTAGATAAGCAATGCTTTATAGAATAAATACCACTAGATAAGCTAAATTTTTTTGAAAATAAATCGAATTCAATTTGAAATATACATATATGAATAAAAAGGTCTTGAGATGAATTAAGACAATTAAGAATGTATGAGGTAAAGCCCTAATTAGGGCAATTAATTTAGCTATATCTCAATAAGCTGATTTCCAATCAACCCAAGATATTTTGACTGCCTTCCTTGAGCTTATAAGCCCAAAATCTTCTAAAATCGACCACTTCAAGGGTCATTTTTCAAAAATCTGTTTTTTAAGTAAAAGTCTTATAGAGGGCTATAATGCCCATTTTATGTTAAATCTCAATTAAAGTAGAAATAATTAGGCTTTAATTATTAAAAATCATTAAAAATAAAACTTATATTAGTTTTAATAGAATTCTCTATAGAGAATTTAAATCAACCTTAAATTTATTACGTTTTAAAATATCAATTTAAAATTTTAATATATAATTTCTACTTTAATTGAGAATTAACATAAAATGGGCATTATAGCCCTCTATAAGACTTTTACTTAAAAAACAGATTTTTGAATAATGACCCTTGAAGTGGTCGATTTTAGAAGATTTTGGGCTTATAAGCTCAAGGAAGGCATTCAAAATATCTTGGGTTGATTGGAAATCAGCTTATTGAGATATAGCTAAATTAATTGCCCTAATTAGGGCTTTACCTAATACATTCTTAATTGTCTTAATTCATCTCAAGACCTTTTTATTCATATATGTATATTTCAAATTGAATTCGATTTATTTTCAAAAAAATTTAGCTTATCAGCATTTGAGTTTTGATTATAGTTTATTGATAATTTTTAAGCTATTCATTACCCAAAAATGTCTAAAGTATAAATTTAGGAATTTATTGAGTTTATTTGTTAATTTAAATATAAAACCCCGTTATTCAATTAAGAATGAAGATTGGGGATTAAGAATAATGAAATTAAGAATTAATTATAATTTGCTGAAATTAAATATAATTAGGCTAAAAACAAATTTACGCACCCTGATTGGTTTATTTTTTAGAGACAATTAATCGAGCCAATGGCTTTAATAATTAGCCAAAACTTTAATAATTTACGCCAATTATAATTAATTCTTAATTTCATTATTCTTAATCCCCAATCTTCATTCTTAATTGACTAACGGGGTTTTATAATCAATTTAAATTTATTTGATTAATTGTATAAATTTATGTTTTTTATTATAGTTTTTATCTATTTTCTTTAAATTTGATTATTTAAATATAATAATTTTGCAAAAATTTTAATGAAATTCTATCGTGACTGATAAAATATTTGTGATCAAATATTCAATCGAATCCTGAATTTGAATTTATATTTTTGTTGAACTAGATCCTTCAACAAATAATCCAAAGAATTTAGTTGAAATGGGTGAAAAACTTATTATTAAAAGAGTTAATAAAATTAAAGTTAAGCAAGATTTGAATTAATACACTTATAGCTTTAATTATTTTTTAGTTATTATCCTGTTAAAATAAATTGTAAAATCAGTTTTAATTAAAAAAATTAAAGTTCTTTTTGAAAGTTGCTATAGCTTGACGTTATATTTAGATTTTACAAGTCAGTTATATCAGTATTAACTATATTTGGATTTTACTTTTAAGTGGTACTTATGTGTGAATTCGTGAGATTAGTTTTCATTATAATTTTAGGAGACTTCTTTGCATAAGAAGGTAGCTTCGTAACAGATAACTGATTTTTAAGTTTATTGCTGCTTAAGTTTTCCATGCTTTTCTCAAGTTATTAGTATATTAACTTTGATATTGAAGTCTACTGCTATATTACCTTTTAGCTTGGTGAGTTATTTTTACTTAATACAGTCTATTTAAGGCTTTAGGTTTTATTTTACTGTTGCTATTTCAAGTTACTGAAGAGATTTTTATTGTTAGATGCTAAACTTGCATGATTAGGAGACATAACTATTGACTTTTGATTGTATTTAGCTGTGGAGTTATTTTGAAAAGTTTTGTTGAAACTGGAATCATAATTTAAGAGAGATTATTTGTTGTTTAAATTCTACTTTTGAGAGTAATTTTGCACTATTTTCTTGGTGTTTTAACTTATCAATGACTCAGTATTTGGCAAGTTTATTGCTTTTAGGTGTCGTGTTACTTAATTTTCAAACATTTATGTAAATCTTGAGTCCTAGGGAGGATTATTCAAATCTTATACTTTCAAATCACCGAAATACTCTATGGGGTCAAACATTCGGTGCTATTCTAAAGTTTTTTATTTATTTATGTGGCTTTCTAATTTATCTTTATCATCCCAGTCTATCCAACTAGAGTCTTTTATAATTTAAAATCTATGAATAATAGAGATTAAATGTTATTTTTATATTTAAACTTGTTCATCAATTGAAGAATCGATGTCACTGCTTTTTCCTTATTGCTAGTCTTCATTCTTCAAATAACTACATTCAATCTTTATTATAACAATTTTCATCTAATTATATAACAATTTAGTACTTACAATTACTCAATATTTTAGTGTAGGTTCATTTGCTTAGCTGCTGAGTTATTGCTGTTACTTTGAGTGTATTATTATTGGTTTTATTTGTATTTAGGACTAAATGAGCTACTCATGTCTTAACCTGATCCAAATTGCTGCTAACAATACTGGGATGCTAGATTATTGAATGATAAATAACTTAAAAAATTTTTAAATTATTTGCCAAACCAAATAATGAATTGCAATATTATATTGAATGCTACTTTTCAAATGTTGATTGGGGCTTAAACTTCCAGAACACTAGTAATTACCCCATAATTTAGACTATTCTCTGAAATTAATCCATGACCACTAAAATAGTGGTTGTTATAGCATTAATAATGAATGTAATATCAACATAATATTATGATTAAATAAAAATCACTTATTTAAAGAATTATCACTTGGGCTAGATTTTTACTTAAGATTGGGACTGAGCTATCTACTATTGTTGTTGTTTAAGTATAATTAATTTTTCATTGGTTTAAGTGTAATTAGTTTTTCATTAGAATCATTTATGTTTATCATGTGTTAGTTTGAACTGCCAAGTGCGCTTTATGTTCTTATTACTCCATTTATTTATCTACTGTTTGATTAACATAACATACATTAAATAAATAATATACATGAGAAAGGAATATAATTTATTGTAAATTTTGATAATTAGACGCCTTCTTTAGTCGCTTAGGTACTACAACTCATCTTCTAATAATGAATACTTAATTAACTACTCTATAAATTAATATATTTTAGCTAGGAGTTGTTAAATTATATTGTCATCTCAATTGCCAGTTGTCAAAGATAATATCTCAACTCAATGAAACTTTTTATTTGTTTTTGGTTATGGGCCATTCATAATATAAAAATATTTAAAATTACTTTAATTATAATCAGATAATTCATATTATCACTTTTTATACTGAAAGTAGGATTTGAATTGAAGATTCCTTCGTTAGTTGAAAATTTACCTAATAAATATTAATCGCTTAGTATAAGGTAGTGCTAATCAACATTCATATTACTTTACAAATTCTATTACTATAACAATTAATTTTGATGACATTCTGTGCACTTATATACTTTTTTGTCCATGCTTTAACCAACTAAAAAGAAGAAAGTTAAGATTTAATATATACTAAATATTATTATATACCTTAGTTTTGCTATATATGCTGAGGGAGAAGTAATTAGTAGTGATCAGATAAATTATGATTGTTTATAATATTAATGAGAAGTGAGGCGCTGTTTTGTTTCATCTTTTATTAAATATTATAATGTCGTCAAAAAAAATATAATTAGTTTTAATCAAGTTTGCAGAATAGTAAAATATGCAATCGTAAAATTTAAAGTTAGAGTCATTATTTTAGTAGGTGAATTAAAATATAATTGAAGTGGTATAGATTCATTGAGTGAATGCTGACTTAATATCTGAGTTAATAAATCTTTAATCAATATCTATTGAAAATAATTATGCTATCAAGGAAACTATCCATCGATAACATCCCACACCTCATCAAGGGCAAAACGAATTCTTATGAGAGTTGACTTTAATGTATCCATTTAAGAGGTAATGATAAGGGATCTTACTAGAATCAATGGTGCTCTCCCATCCATCAACTATTGCTTTGAACAAAAGCAGAGTCAGTTGTTTTAATGAGTCATTTGGGTAGATCAGATGGACAAATAAACGAAAAATTCTCAATAAAACCAGTCGTCCCAGCTTTGGAAGATTTCCTAGATGACTGCGTTGTTCCCAAGTAGAATAAGTGTGCAAGAGCGCTATTAAAGGAAAAATTATACTCTTAGAAAATCTTAGATTCCACATGGCTGAAGAAGGAAATGGAGTTATTAATGTAGAGAAAATTAAAGCAAGCAAGGATGAAATTGCTGCTTTCAGAAAATCACTTACTAACCTCGCCGAACTTTATGTGAATGATGCCTTTGGTATTGCTCTTGAGCCCATTTCTTCAATGGTCGGCGTCAATGTTGAGACCAGAGCTGCAGGTTTCTTAATGAAGAAAAAACTTTAATACTTCTCAAAGGTTTTAGATACTCTAGAAAGACCCTTAACTGTTGTGATGGGAGGAGCTAAAGTGGCTGATAAGATTCAACTTATTATGAAGCTTCTAGAACTAGTTGATGAGATGATTATTGGAGGAGGTATGGCCTTCACTTTCAATAAAGTTCTTGATAATGCTTAGATTGTAAAGTCATTGTTCGATGAAGAAGGAGCAAAAATTATTCCAGATATTATGAAAAAAAGCTTAAGAGAGAGGATTCAAGATTCACTTGCCATAGGATATAGTAATCGTAGATAAATTCGAAGAGACTCTAAACACTCAACCAATTTATTTAAAATCACAAGGAATCCCTGACGGATGGATGGATCTTGATATTGCCCCAAAGACTATTGAGGCAAATAGTAAAGTTATTAAAAGAGCTTAAATTGTCATCTTGAATGGGCCACAAGGAGTATTCGAAATGGCTCCATTTGCAAAGGGTTTTATAGCTTGCTGGACGACATTTTTAAAGTTACACGGAATGGTGCAACTTCAGTTGCTGGAGGTGGAGATACCGTATATCTTCTAGGAAAAGTCAAAGGAGCTGACCAAAAGTTTTCTCATGTCAGCACAGGAGGTGGTGGCCCTCTTGAGTTACTTGAAGACAAATAATTACTAGGAGTGGTTGCTCTTTCTTATAGACAATCAATAGGATTGTTAACAGAGAGATAGACCTCTGTAAATTATCAATTAAAACTCTTCTTAATAATTTAAGAATTAATACATTTTACACTAAAATTAAAAAATGAAATCCTTGTTAATTATATTGACTTTGCTCTGATATATCAAGATGAAAGAGTATATATAATTTAATAAATAACTTAATAATTTAGGTTTTGGCTCATTCAAGGTAAATTTTCCGAAAAACAATTTCAATTGATTTTCAGACATCAATACCTCAAATTATATAAATGTAATAAAACAAGGAAACAATCAATTTTATAGTATAATGACACGAAAATCATTAAAATTGATAAAATTAGTGTACTTTAATTTTTATTTAAAAGTTATTATTTCCTCTTATTTTTTATTTAGAAAAATATCGAATTTAATTTATGAAAATTTATAATGTTAGTTTTATTAAGTCTTAATTTTCAAGATAAAATTAAAAAAGCAATGTAAGTTTTTTTTAAAAAAGGTAGGAATTAACATAAATTTAAAGCTTAGTTATTATAGCTAACTTCTAATTAAAAAATGCAAAACATTTCTAAATATGAAAATGCCTAAATAAATAATACTATGTAAATAATTAGCACCCAAAACAAAACTTTTAAAAGACAATTTAAACAAATACTTCCTACTGAATTATATATTTTGATAAAAGGAAAATAATTGGATGCTATTAAAATTGAAAAATAATTTAAAGAGATTCTAGGCATTTATATTGCTATTAAAATGTTTATAACCCTTATGCAAGATAGAACTTACCATAAGTACTTCATTAGATACAGACTAGTCAATTTAGCTCTTTCCCTATTTATTTTTAGCAAAGAGTGTTGGATGCTTAGTAAGTAAAAATAATAAACAATCATGATGCCCGAATTCTGCACAGAAGTGTGCAAGAGTATTTCCATCCACATTTTTTGTATTTGTGTCTCCTCCAGCTTGAACTAGTGTCTATACCACTCCTAAGTTATCTCGAATACTAGCTTTATGTAGTGGTGTTCTTTAACTTTTAGTTGAAAAATTATTAATTATAAGTAATATTGTTTTGCATTCTAGATTGGCGTCTTACTGAATAAAAATCTCAACGATATGTATATGACCTTCACTTGCTGCTACATGCAAAGGAGTACACCCATCTGAGTTGGTATAGTTAATTTATACTTAATTTTATTGTGAATTGGATTATTTGAGAATTCTGATGATACTTGAATGGCCCCATATTTCAGCAGCAACCCACAGCTATCTCGCAATGTCATTTATTTGAGAGGAAATTTTTACATTGGTACTATTCTTTTAATAGTAGTCTGTTTAAAATATCTTGTGAAGCTGGAATAATAAAGTTCATGTTTTTTCACTTGACTGTGAATTTTTGGAATTTTTAAAAAAATTCCTGAGAATTGCTTTGATTAGTTGAACTGTCTTGTGAATGGTAAATCTCCTCTTAATCAGTGAAGAAATGCCTGTCTAACTTTCATGGTTTATTATATGGTAATAAGACCATATTTATTTGCTTTAATGGATGCTTTTGTTGCTTTGAAATAGCTATCATGGGCTTTTGGCAGAAACAAAAATTTTATTTTATAAGATTAGGCTAGTAGCTTTGTCTCTTTTAATTAAATATGTATGAGCTCTATATCTTTAATGATGGTGGTAAAATTTATGGTATATGTATAGAGAAATGGTCTTTAATTGATTCTTTTTTCGAAAGCTGTTAAGTTGTAAATAATTTAATGAAAAAATTAAGCGAATAAATAAATAGATTATGGTTGTATTTAATTAAGTTTTATCATAATCTTATGAATTTATAGACCTATTTTATTAGATTTATTATTGACGTTATTGTTAATTTTATTGCATGTCCTATTGATTGTGATGAATGATTAAGTAATATTTGTTTACCAATAAAGATATAGATAAAAAGCTTTACAACTACTAAAGAATTATTCCTGAAATTTCATGTTTACCTTATGAGCTATTAACACACTATCTCTTAATAAGTTATCTTAAATTTTCATAGGCAAAATTACTTAACCAATTTTACAAATAGATCTAAGGCTATTCAACTGTATAAGAATGTATATTTTTCTTACTTGATTCTAGATGATATAGTTTCATTTTATATTTTGGGCTTTTATGCACTGATCTCAACTTTAAAAAATAATTAAACTTTCCATAAAGGATCTTTCAAAGATTTTTCATATATTAAGATATTCACCTTTCCTTTTATACTTAGCAACGCATTTGAAGGATACGTTAACTGAGAAATAATAATGCAACACGATCCTGTATCTTTTATTGTTTTACTTTCAATCCTAATCTATTAATTTCGCCACAATGTTAATAACTATGTAGGATTAAAAATTGTATGAAAAAAGACTTTAAAGATTTAAGGAATTTCGTTCTATACTTTCCATAACATTTTCAAATTTCATTTTGAGATAATTGAGCAGCATCTTGTCGGCAAAAAGGAAATGGAATGAATAAATATTGTAGAGAATTTCAACTTGATTAATCTCTAGCAATGTTTTAATGCGAAATTTAGTTAAAGGCTTTAAATGCTTCGTTGAAAGTATGAGCCTTTCTAAAGATACACTATTCTTGATATGCTTAGATGAGATTTAAGAATTGAAGAATTGGGATTCTATGAATGAGTTCATAGTGTACTTAATGTATCCCCATAAAATATTAAATTGCATTCTTAAGACTTGAATCTCGCGTACTCTTGATTTGAATCTTTAAAGTATTATATAAACTATACTTTTGAACCAAAAAGATCTCTTTATATTTACATTGCTCATTATTATCATGAATATTAATTAAAGCTTTCAAAGAGCCTCACTGATAAAGTGCATTGGCAATATCTTGTTAGAAGACATATTTTGAAAAAGAAAAGTTCGCACGCCCCTCGCTGTGATCAAAACATCTGATAGTAAGAAGACAAGATAAAAGGCTTACTTATCGAGAATCCTTCGTGCTTATTATTATGCTCTCTGATCGCTAAATTTAAAAAGACTATTTACCTTCACTTAAGAAGCTGCTCATACAATTGAAACATGCAGAATTTAAATAAGTCTTTTCTTAATTCCTTTATCCCTCTTTGAAAGAACCTTAATTATTTGTAACTGCATTTATTTAAGTTTCTCTTCAAATTTAACTCTCTTTTAGATTAAGAATGTGCTTGTTACAGCCAATTTAAATCAATCTTGAATTTCCATAAGCAAAATTACTTAACCAATTTCATAAATAGATCTACAGCTATTCTATTATTGTATCGAGAGTGTAAATTTCACTCACTTGATTCTAGATGATTTAGTTTTATTTAATACTTTGAACTTTTATGCACTGATCTCAACTTTAAAAAATTAAACTTTCCATAAAGGATTTTTTAAAGACTTTTCGTATATTAAAGAGATATTCCTTTCCTTGTATACTTAGTAAAGCATTTATGAAGAATAAGTTAACTGAGAAATAAAAATGGCAACACGATCCTGTATCTTTTATTGTTTTACTTTCAATCCTAATCTATTAATTTCGCCACAATGTTAATAACTATGTAGGATTAAAAATTGTATGAAAAAAGACTTTAAAGATTTAAGAAATTTCGTTCTATACTTTCCATAACATTTTCAAATCTCATCTTGAGATAATTGAGCAGCATCTCGTCGGCAAAAAGGAAATGCAAAGAATAAATATTGTAGACAATTTCAACTTGATTAATATCTAGCAATGCATTTAATGCGAAACTTAGTTAAAGAATTTAAATAACTCGTCGAAAGTATGAGCCTTCATAAAGATACACTATTCTTGATATGCTAAGATGAGATTTAAGAATAATTGAAGAATTGGGATTCTATGAATGAGTTCATAGTGTACTTAATGTATCCCCATAAAATATTAAATTGCATTCTTAAGACTTGAATCTCGCGTACTCTTGATTTGAATCTTTAAAGTATAATAAAAACTATACTTTTGAACCAAAGATCTCTTTAAATTTACATTGCTCATTATTATCATGAATATTAATTAAAGCTTTCAAAGAGGCTCACTGATAATGTGCATTGGCAATATCTTGTTAGAAGACATATTTTGAAAAAGAAAAGTTCGCACGCCCCTCGCTGCTGAGATCAAAACATCTGATAGTAAGAAGACAAGATAAAAGGCTTACTTATCGAGAATCCTTCGTGCTTATTATTATGCTCTCTGATCGCTAAATTTAAAAAGACTATTTACCTTCACTTAAGAAGCTGCTCATACAATTGAAACATGCAGAATTTAAATAAGCCTTTTCTTAATTCCCTTAACACTCACTCTTCAAAGGAAACTAAATTATTTTGTAACTGCATAGATTTAAGTTTCATTTCAAATTTTAATATCTTTTTGATTATAGAATTTGCTTGTTACAGCCCATATAAATTAATCTTGAATTTCCATAGGCAAAATTACTTTGCCCGTCTCGTAAATAGATCTAAGGCTATTCTTTTGTATAAAGAGTGTAAATTTCTCTCACTTGATCCTAGATGATTTAGTTTCATTTAATATTTTGAGCTTTTATGCACTGATCTCAACATTAAAATATTAAACTTTCCATCAAGGATATTTCAAAGATTTTTCATATATTAAAGAGAAACACCTTTCCTTTTATACTTAGCAACGCATTTTGAAGGATACGTTAACTGACAAATAATAATGGCAACACTATCCTCTATGTTTTATTGTTTTACTTTTAATCCTAATCTATTAATTTCGCCACAATATTAATAACTATGAAGGATTAAAAAATTAATTAAAAAAAAAAATTTAAAGATTTAAGGAATTTCGTTCTATACTTTCCAAAACATTTTCAAATTTCTATTTTGAGATAATTGAGCAGCATCTCGTCGGCAAAAAAAGAAATGCAATGAATAAATATTGTAGATAATCTCAACTTGATTAAGCTCTAGTAATGCACTTTATGCGAAATTTAGTCAAAGGCTTGAAATGCTTCGTTGAAAGTTTGAGCCTTTCTAAAGAAACACTATTATCGAAATGCTTAGATGAGATTTAAAGAATTGAAGAATTGGGATTCTATGAATGAGTTCATAGTGTACTTAATGTATCCCCATAAAATATTAAATTGCATTCTTAAGACTTGAATCTCGCGTACTCTTGATTTGAATCTTTAAAGTATAATAAAAACTATACTTTTGAACCAAAAAGATCTCTTTATTTATTATACATTGCTCATTATTATTATCATGAATATTAATTAAAGCTTTCGAAGTGCCTCTCTGTTAAAGTGCATTGTAAATATCTTGCTAGTCGACATATTTTGAAAAAGAAAAAGTTGCACGCCCCTCGCTGAAGATCAAAACATCTGATAGTAAGAAGACAAGATAAAAGGCTTACTTATCGAGAATCCTTCGTGCTTATTATTATGCTCTCTGATCGCTAAATTTAAAAAGACTATTTACCTTCACTTAAGAAGCTGCTCATACAATTGAAACATGCAGAATTTAAATAAGTCTTTTCTTAATTCCTTTATCTCTCACTCTTCGAAAGAAACTAAATTATTTGTAACTGCATTGATTTAAGTTTCTATCAAATTTAACTCTCTTTTTGATTATAGAATTTGCTTG
>ARYC01005392.1:0-39780 GCA_000711775.1 Oxytricha trifallax | reverse complement strand
ACTTCTGATGAAAGTGTTGAAGGTAAACACAGCCTCGTCAGCATGTATAAACTTAATATTATTCTATTAGGCTCTCTGCATTTAATTATAAATATAATTTAAGTTGTTGTTGTAAAATGGCAGAGTGAAATCAATTATTCTCTTTATACGATTTACACCTTTGTAAGAGATACCGTTTCGTTTATAAATGTTTGCGGCAGATTATGCAGAGATCTTCAACTCAGGAACTGGCGGTGAAACATAATAGCTCGTTAGTCGTGAGAGAAGTGAGCCCAATACTTCAAAGTTTTTTCATTAATAAGATAGTCAATATGCTTCTATAGAAACTTTGACTTCCTCTTAGGCTAAGAATTCAGCTATTGTTGCTTTAATTACACAGCTTTCAAGCAGTGAGAGCGAACAGTTGATGGACTACGCTTTAAGAGCATTGCAATAGACTTGTAGTTTAGTACTGGTTTGACTTATTCACTATACATATCACATCCTTAACGCAGTTTAAACACTAAATCTATTTACTCTTCATCATAAATAGACCTCAAAAGCTTGTTATTTTTGTCTCGCATTTAATTAATAACCCCAACCCCTAACAAATTCCCTACAAATCAAAGCACTTATAAACCTCATTAAGGGGTTTTGGGGTTTTGATTGCGGAGTAATGGCAATCATAATCGGTAAACACCTATCCCTTGAATAGAAAAGTAACCAGTCTCTCAAATCTTCTCAAATTTTTGGCTGAAATTGCAGAGATACTGCATGATATTTATTCTAAAAGTGGGATTCACCAAAATGAGATTGGAAAATCAGTTTACTCAGTGATAAAAGAATAAACGGAGATGAACGTTAGGAGGAAAAACTCTTTACTATGGAAGTAACCGGGTGAAGAGATAGACACAGAATTAGTCAACAGTAATCTCTTCTAAGATGGGTGGGAAAAGATAGTGCAGAGGAAAGAATGGCAGCTGAACTGGAAATGCATTCAATAAGGACGAAGATCAGCTTGGAGAATTAGAAGACGAGATATATGAGGTAGAAGATATTGTTTATTTAGCAAAAGCACAGTTTTGCAAAGATTTCCCAATTAACCTCCATCAAAGATAGCGTGGGAGCTATTGACAACCAATCAAAGGATGTAGCGCAGGAGAACAATTAATGGAAGGCAAGGCTGAGATCGAAAATCAGAGAAGGATTTAGAGGAATGAGCGGAGAACCAAAAAGTAGTTTATTGCACTAGATATAAAACTCAGATTTTTCAAATTTATGTTTCTGATTTATATTCTATACATTTTATTAATTTACCGACAGTTATTTACATCTAAATCATTTTTATATTATATAATAATATCATTATCTGTTAGAACTATACACTTATATGCTATAATAATTATAGTTATTAAAAAATATGTTCATTATATATTATAATAAAATAACTAATATTTCTCATCCACTTCTTTTATTAATACTTTTCGCTCTACCAATTAGATAATCGTCACTTTCCAAGTCAGTATTATTAAGATTATTTTTTATTTAAAATTAATATATCATCCTATTCTATCAGATCAAATTTAATTTATTAGTAAAGGTAATTACTTAAAAATTATATACTCCTACAATATGTCTGTTTCTTTATCGAGATTATAGAATGCATATAATTCTTATGATATTCTATTGACCACATAAATTCATTTTCTCCTATTTTTATAGTATCTTAACTAATATTAATAGGTTAAATTTTAATAAGATTATAAAGTAAAATTGATAGCCTATTATTGAGTACTTTAAAAAATCCAAATTTGAATGGATCTTTCTGATAATATTATTATATAATTAAACTGAATACAGATGTTTTTGAAGGTGAAAAACCTTGGTGGTAATATAAAAAACAAAATAAGATTAATATGCCAAACATAGAAATTAAATAGGAAACTGCTTTTAAGATAATGAATAATTTCAGAAATACATTTCAATTTAAGAAAGGCAAACTAAACTATTTATAAACATTAAAAAGCTCTATACTATTTTTATAATAAATAAATTTAGATTGAAAATATTCTCATCAGAATCCTAAGAAAATATATAATGCTTATAATTTACTTGGCACTACTAATTTACATGCTTTTCTGGGATTTTTTTTTCCTCATAAAACCCAGACAGGAAGATTGGGGTTAAGAACAATTAAAATAAAAATTAATTATTATTGGCGTATAATTATAATGTTTGGACTAATTATTAAAACTATTGGCTCGATTAATTGTCTTATAAAATAATCCAATCAGAGTGAGCAAATTTGATTTTAACCTGTTTTTATTTTAATTTCAGCCAATAATTAATAAATCTTAATCTAATTGTTCTTTCCTCCAATTCTCATGTCTTTATTATCTAAGGGGTTCTATAAACCTATATAAAACCTCATAGAAATATGTAAAATAAGTGACAAATGTAACATTGAATCTTTAAAAATCAATAAATAGCACAATTAATGATAGATGTTTATTATAATTTGAATAAGTTTACGATTAAACTCCAACAATTAATACTGAAAATAAATACTCTCAATCTAACTGAAACTAATCAACCCTGCTATGTCAATGAGCGATACTGATTTAGAGCATTAATCTTCACAGCTCTAAATGGCGACCTCCCATAGAAAGTTATCTTATCCAGGATGATAAGGAGTACATGACCTGTACTAGTGACTTCCAGTCGTGCCAATATTGAGCCAGTACTACATGCGGGGAGCCCAATATGCATGGATGCAGAGGGAAGAGACGGGTGAAGGCTAAGACCTTAGTATCATCGATAATCACACCATTGCAAGCATCAACATCACATTGCTACCATCGAGCGCAAATGGCTCTGTATGGTCCAACGATCATGCGACCTTCTCATACAGCACCTACTATACTTGTGACTCTGTGGGCAGTTGAGAGGATGGTTAAAGCTTTAGTCAGGTAGTCCTTGATGCATTGTGAATTAGAAGAGCATGTTGTGACTACGCCATTTGAGCGGAGGCCTTAAGCATAAGCGCAATGTCTGAATGATGAGTATTAGAGATAGAAAGTCTTGTCTTCGCTGCTTCCTTGAGAGAATTTCATGCTAATGGTTACTTGCTCTTAGATACTCGCTCCTACACTGGAACTCTAAGATTAAAGCAACTCATGAATAGTTTAGAGATGTTCAAAAGAAAAGAAGTCAGCTTACCGCTCTGCTAAAGAGGGGGCGTCGTGGGAATCCTTGGCCTGGCCACCGTAGTAATCCTAAAGCATGCTCTCTAATTCCTCTGGACAGAAAGGGAATACGCCAAGGGCATCCCGCCGCACACATGGGGAAGAGAACTAGCCACTAGAGGAAGGGGAGAATCCTGGAGGGATCTGCAGGTGTATTGTCAAGGAGATCATCATCATCGTTCCAACTGCCAAGGTAATGGGCCTCAGGGCGCTCGCTCAATGCCTTAGGTGGTCCCTCCAAAAAAAGGATCTCTGCTTATCTCGGCCCCTGGGACACTTGTCTGATCGGAGACCCCATCTCAGTAGAGAAAAACATGGAGAATCGCGTGGTGCCCTGGCCGTTCCCCGGTTGAAGATCTTCCCGTGACTTCGCCTGCAATACTGGTTTGACAAAAATGCCGTGAAGCCCAATGTGGAGATAATCCTCCAGCTGATGAGTAAGTCAAGGGGGAGAGGAGAGACTCGTGAATGGGGGTGTTATTGAAGAGGGTGAGCACGAGAGGCGCATGGCAACTACAGAAGAGGATGCAGGGCTGGCTGCGGGGTGCAAAGGTAACAGAGATGGCTTCAGAGGATAACACTTAGATGACAGATGCCTAGGAGGTAGACCACAAAGAGATAGATCAGAGAGTATGATTACACTGGAGAGATCAGCAATGGAGGAATCCCAGGAGGCAGAGGAGGAGCTCGGAAAGATTTAGATGACAAAGAAGCAAAGAGGTTGTATGACTAGGCTGACAAGGCTAAAACCAAAAGAAAAAAGATATTGCAGCTAGGCTCAAGGACAGGTCAAAGAATATACAAAAATCAAAAGCACATAAATGAACAGCTAAAAATATACAGCAATAAACAAAACAATGTGAATGAGGTAAAATATTAACATTAAATATACACTGATTCGCATTCAATGTTACTTTTTGTCACCTTTTTTACATATATCTATGGAGTTTTAAAGAATCATTGAATAAAGAAATCAATAAGTATCAATTAAAATATTATATAGGAATATTGATGATTGGTCATTTTCTTTAATAGTAGCTTAAATTTTATAATAAACAAAAAATTGATTTGTAATTTATAAGCAAATAAAAGGGGAACCTGGAATCAAAGTCCCTTATTGTCATAAATAAATTAATGAACTTGCTAATTAAATTATCATTTAGGAGATTTACTCTTTGCTCTCCATCATTGATTTTGGTAAATTTAATTCTTTATAATAAGATTAGTCAGTAACTTTAGGTAAAATTAAAATATGAAATTCACAAATTGCAAAAGTTAGATTGCAAGCTAAATAATATCAGAATATGAAAGAGTGCATCGCGATTCTCCGCTTACATCATTTTGTCTCCTTTTCCTTTGCTCTCTTCAATTTCTCTACTTCTCTACCATTGATTCTCTCATGGGTTTCTTCCTGATTCTGCATGATTGCTGATTTACCTTTCTTGATTTCTCTCTGGTCTTCCGATTTCTCCATTTCCTCAACGTCATCCACAATCTTGTGGATGTGCTCCTTGTTGAACAAGTACCCTTCGGCCTCTGAGAACTCATTCACCATTTGACTGTATCTCTCTTCCAATTCGAGGTCTTCCTTATCCACTAGTAGACCTTATGCTTCTCTGATTATATCCTCATCCCAATTATCGATGTGAGAGTCGAATATTGATGTTCCCATCTCTTCATCTGCTTTTTGCCACATCATTACATTCTTCCTCTCTGTTCCTCTAGCCACTTCCTCTTCTTCTAGTGCCATCCCAGACTTTCCAATCTCCATCTTCATGTATCCAATTTCTAGGTTGAACATGGCGTAGTACCTCTGCCTGTTTATCCAATCTTTCGCGAATATCTGAAAGACTGGTTCTCCTGGTAGCTCTAGGGCTAAGTGATTTACAATGAGAATTGTCATCACCCCACAATCTTCTGGGTCCTTAACCTGATTGGTTTCACTTTTAGTCTCAATCTTGCTGACTCTGAACTCCTTTCCAATAGTTCCTTCTGAGAATTCACTTATTTGTCTCAGGTGTTTCTGGACTATTGTCATGCTACCTATTGATTTCCTAGAGTCGTATATTTCCAGTTTCTTGGAGCCTCTTTCTATCTTTACCACTATCCAGTTTCTGCAATTCTTTATGAGCTTAGCAGCTTATTGGGATTATCACCCCTTGAATTTCATCTTGGTACCTCCAGAACTTACCATTTTCCAGTTTCCAGTTTGTCTCTCCAATGCTTTTCTCAATGCTCTAGATTCCTTTGTCATTCATGACCAAAGGGGGCATGATTATATAATCTTGTTTCGACTGGCTGAACTGTACTTCCTCTATCTGCCTTGAAATAGCCTCCATTGTATCTTTTTAAATGTGGTTACCTGGAATTAAGTCGAAATGCTTCCACTCTGTATTTATCTCTTTCCAGTGTTAGTGCTATTTCTCTGTCCAAAGATCTTTTGAGTTTCTCCCTTTATATCTGGCCTTCTCTATATCATCGAATTTCCTCACTAATGCTTTCTCCATCTTCGTTCTAGAGCTGGGGCAGCAGACTACTGTGACCATCCTAGTGATTGTTGGAGTCCATCCTTTCTTGGCGTAGATTATCTTGTCAAATCCTTAACATTGTACTTCTGAAAGGTCAATGAATTTTTTAAATTTCATTTGGTCTCCTTGAATGTACTCAGAGCCGTCTGCATGTCTGTCAAATGATACTTTTTGGGCCTGCGATTTATTTATTTTCTTACTTGGGTTCGATTTTCCAATCTTCAGTCTGCTCTTAAATCCCATTTGTTTGTTCAGTGGAACTTAGTACTCCCCTTCTCCTCTCAGACCCAGAGCTTCTTGGTCCTTGCTTCTGTCTCTATGGTTGAATCTGATTTACTGTACCTTGTCCCAGAATCCTCTCTTCTTTTTCTAATGACTTCGGTTTACATACCTCTCCTCCTTTTCATATTTGACTTCTTCCTCATATTTGTTATTACTGAAATTTGATTTGTTCATTCTCCTCCTTCTTTAATCTGTCCAAAATTCTAATATTTTTAATTTATTATTTTAATTATATCTCTCTGAATCTGTATTATTTAGCTCTTTTTCTATACTTTCACTTAGATGTTTAATTTTCTTTGGTTGTAATTAATTTCTGCTCGTCAAAATCCTAATTTATTTTCTTGACATACGTTATCCTGAACAGTTTTTTTACTGGCTGGTAGTATTCATGTGTCTCTAGCTTCCTTATTCTTTCATCTAGCCACAGCATGTTTGTGATTATCTCTACTTGTTCTTATTTACTCATGTCCACTATTCTCTTTTCCCTTAGTCGTTTAGAGAATCTGTTTGGGTCTCCAGCTGTATTTATCAAGTTACATGTTCTCATGTGATTTGCGTCAACAAACACTTTATGAATGCTGCAGTAGTGCTACATGCCGTAGCTCGCTATCGTCCTTCCCTGGCTGATTGCCATCATTGTATCCATAACGTTTTTATCAAGAATATTTTGCTCCTTTTTTTAAGGTCTTTTTCCTGCTCTTTTAACACCTCATTTATTTACTTTGGTTGAATGAGCTAGTCGATTTTCAAATTTATCTTCTTCATGTTCTTCAGAACCAGAACTCTAATTATTTCACACGTTTTTGTGTCTTTTAGTTCTGTCACATTTCTCAAGATTATGTTTGGAATATCTCTGGATGTTCTGAAGGCTAGTCTCTTAAGTTGAAGTTCCATCTTCTCTATCTCTTCAATCCTAATGAATTGTGCCGCTATAAGTGGGGTGTATTTGTATATCATCAATGATCTGATTTAAGCTGTCATAATGGTATCACTCACAGTAGGATTACTTGAGCTCGTCAGTCTCCTGTACATTTCTACTTTCTTCTTCATTTCATTCCAAGTATTCTTAAGTAGTTCTTGAGTGTTTAAACAAATTTTTAATCCCAAGTATTTTGTTTCCTGAACCTTATTTATCCCTTCAATTTGAAATTCCCGTTCAAAACACTTTGCATCGCTCATGAAAACAGTTTTCTTGGTGTTCAATTTCAAGTTATGAGACTTCTCAATCTCCCTGAAGCTGTTTATTACCCTTTTGAATTATTGAGGGTCTTTAAATTTATCAGTATATCGTCGGCAAACGCAATAAGTTTGCCTTGTTTTATCAGTGACATTAGTTCTTGTTATGAGAAGAGTGCGTCTTGTAGGTAGATGTTAAATAACATTGGTGAAAGTCTGCTCCCCTGAGCTACTCCTTGTTCTGTATTTATTTCCTCTCCTTCATAGATAATTTTGTTGTTTGTGTAGAGTTACTAAATTAGTTTTACGCATTTCGCGTCTTTTTAACTAACACTCCTGTCTTGTAGAATCTTCATCAATTTGTCTTTCCAGACTGAGTCATACGCCTTCTGTAGGTCCACTAGTAGGTAGGCCTCTCTCTATTTGCTCTTTTTTCTGGTTCTTTATGTGCTCCAGCATTCTAATTAAGTTTATGTGTGTGCTTTTGTTTTCTTTAAATCCATTTTGGTAATTACCAGTTTTTAATAGCCCACTTTTTTCCTCATTTATTATGTTGATTATTACTTTTTCTACTATTTTTCCTAAATGAGAATTTACCACAATAGGTCTTGTATTATTGACCTCTGGATAAGATTCCTTTTGTTCTTTGCTCAAGAGTATCAATCTCCCTTCTTTTATATATTATGGAATGTGGCCTTCGTTTAACCATTGGTTGATCTTCTTGCTCACAGTTTTGGAAATGGTTTTAGATTTATTTAGCATCTTTCCCTCAAATACATCTGGACCAATAGCTTTGTTAAAGTTACACTCCTATATGCTTTTCTCCAAATCGGCTTCATCACATAGATTTTCTTAGTCTTGTTCATCAATCATTAACGTGTCCTTTTTGTTTCTGTCCCTTCCTTTTTACTCCCTGTTGTCTCTGAAAAGTTCACGATAATATTTTAGGACTTGTTCTTTCGTGTGATCTCCTATTTCGGTCCTCTCGTCTTTTATCGTTAGTCCTTTAATTGGTTGAGCTTGTTTTTAGCTCTTGGTTAACCTCTTTACCAGGTAGAAAAAACCTTTAACATCGTTTCTTTCTAGGCATTGTTCTAAGTCTCTCATTGCTTCTTTCCATTTTGTTTTAGTGTCTTAAATAACGTTTCCAGCTGCTGTTCCATTGCATTTTATTGCCCACTCGGGCGGTTGTTAGTACCAATTTCTCCTTTGAATTGCTTCCCTATTTTATCTTCAAAGCATTTCTGTATTGGTTAATTTAAGTCCTCTTCAGTCATTTCCCTTCCTTCTTCTATGAATGTTTTCCAGCATTGTTTTCTAACATCTGAAATTCTTATAGTCCTTTCTCTGTCCGATAGTTTTAAATCACTTTCTTGGAATTTAATTTTTAACTTGACTTAAATTAGTTTGTGGTCCGTTTAACTTAGCTAGCTTGTTTCCCAGCTGACAGTCTCCACGTTTGAAAATATTTGATCTAATTGGTTCCCTCTGGTGTGAGTGACCACTCCTTCAGGTTCAGGAATAGATTCTTTGAGGCCCTCTTTATTCAGTCTTTTCCCCAAATCTTTAATGTGGAAGTTGAAATCCCCCATAACAATTATTCTTTGTTTCTAGCATTTTTGTTTTAATGATTTGATCATAAAGATCAGTCTATTTTGTAACTCCTTTACTTCTCATTCCAATATGGTGGGATGTAAGCTGTTATTACATGTAGTGGGAATCCTCCCACATTCAGAATGGTCCATGTAATATATTGTTTAAGTGTTTTTATTGTTCTCATCTCGTATTTGCCACTGTTTAGTGCAAGTATACCTCCATTTCTTGCCAGTTGCGTTTGGGCTATGTTTTTGCAATTTATTCCGATCAATCTTTAGAGTCTAGTTTCCACTAGGCCTATGTAGTTTGGGTTCTTTTTCTCTATTTCTCTTATTAATTGGTCTTGTTTTAACTTTGAGTTCATACCCCTGACATTCTGCAAGCAGATGTTTAACTCTATCGTCATCTGGTTCAGTTATCTTTTGTTGCTTATCACTTGTTCTCTCCTCTTAGTCCTCTATTTTTAGCGAATCTCTCATTCCTTTTTACCCATCCTTCAGCTTCTCTCACTGGTTGGTAGAATTCAAGCTGTCGGCTATTGTCAAGCTTGACCGTAAATCTGTCCAGGTCTTTAAATTTTCTATTATAGATCTGAACATTCAGGTTTTGGAATGTGGAATTTTAAGAACTCGTTTTTGAACTTTCGAAATACTTTTCCAACGTTTGCTGATTCTGTGAGTTTCCACTGACTCCTTAATCTTTCTTCTCTGTATACACTGGTAGCTTCCTTCTCCCATTGGTTGGTAGTTTTCCTTATTCCATAATTTCCCGCCTTCTTTAGTCTGTCCAAAATTCTAATATTTTTAATTTATTATTTTTAATAAGATTATTATAATAATTATTATAAGTATTCACATATGGGACTCTGGAGATTTTTTAATTTAAATAAGTATAACACAATTAAGAGCAATCGCTTAATTTCACTGAATCTTTGTCACTTTGGTCAACAATCAAATTCCAATTTAATGTCTAATGAATATTATTTAACTCCAAGAGTATAATTTTATAGCATATTCTATACAAAATTGGATAACATTTATATTTGAAATGACTTGAAATAACTACCAACATAAGAATCAAAATGCTATTAGTCATCTTGCTTTAGGAGGCTATCTCAATCATCAGTGTCATATTCTTCACAAAGCAATTCTTTCAACACTTTCCAATCGTTCTATGCGCACCCAAAAAGACAATGGAATTAAGTAAAATTTGATTTTCATACTATCAAAACTTAAAACTTTAAATGATTGTCTTTCAAAAGTGATTCTATAAGTCATTATTGATAAATACCATTATTCCAGAAGAATCTATAAAATTTTATATGGAGTAGCTCAAGAGAATAAAAAATCTTATTATAATTATATATTCAAATAAAATAAATTTTTATTTCATTATTTTTATTAAAATTCAATTAAACTTAATAAATAAAAACATATTCGAAGAATTATGAGAAGTATAAGGATTTCTTAAACCTGAAAATGCATAAAAATATGAGCAAGAAACAATGATGAGTAGATTGAAATTTTATTCTTTATTTAGAAAGATTGTGTATATTTTGTTAAAATAAATTCAATATTGATAAAATAAAAAAAAAATAGGAAATTAGAAAAATAAAGATAGTTAATAAAAATGTATTTAATCTTAACTGCCACTAAATACGAAAGGCATTAATCATATTTTGATTTAAATTTAAAATTATTAATTAAATCATTATATATATATATATATATATATATATATTAATCTTCTAGTTGATCTGGCAGAGTTTTATTGGCCTACCGGTAATTATATTTAATTAATCATAATTACCTAATTAAATGTGTAGATTACTAATTACTGCACTGTATCAATAGTCACCTTTCCGGCTGTGTCTCTGACCACTGTCTGACTCTCTCAAATGTTCCCCTTCTTCTCTATTTGATCGGAGTGAAATCTTGCGTTCAGGAAGCGGGTGACCATCGGCGCTGTCAAAGGGAATGCCTCCTCCCCACTTTATGTAGGTATTTCGGATTCACAGAGTAGGCATCTAGACTTAAATGCATTGTCATCTTCGGGGTCCATCTTGGAAAAGGGAAGAGTGTTTGATGTGATTACTATGAAACATCCCGAGTACTTATAGTCGACGCCGCCGTACTTCTACTCAATGGCCATACCTTCACCCTCCATCAACCGTTTCATCCCAGCTATCCCAGATGATCCAAATGCTTTCGTAAGATTAATTTCATTTGCGATGAGAATCTGTGGCTCTCCGGCCTTGCCTTGCTTCATGGGGACGTGAAAATGCGGATTCGACTGCAACTATTGTTTACATACGAAAATCTCTTATAGGATGCGGGTGATTTTGTCTTTCCGGTATTGTTGGGCTCGTATATCCACAAGCTGTGAATCTTAATATTCTTGTGCTTGATAAGTAGCTCATACAGGGCATCCAGAATGTGAAGATAGCCCATTGTTTTCAGATCGGCATCCTTAGGGGTACTGTAGTTATCGCCGGTTTGTTTTAGTTAAGCTACGTATTCTTGGAGAGAAGTAATTATTGGTAACCTCTCCTTAATGGCAACACCGGATTTCTATATCACTTTATCGGCATAGTTGATTGAGCTGTATGCCTTTGCAATAGCTACTAACTAAGATAAATCGGATGAATTTTTCCGAATGTACTCATCTTTTGACTGTGACCCCCCTGAAAGCCTCTCGTTCATATAGTCATTCGTTACATCTACAGCACCTCTAGATCCGTGCTCCTGACTTTACAATTCCTTCTCCAGTTTAGCATTTTGTTTAGCAATAAACTGCTCGAAGTGTTGAGAGGGCCCATATAAAAGCTATAATCCATCTACTGCTTATGCAAACTGATCGAATGTTTAATGTCCAAGTAGCTTGACTGTTAATTTTAGCTGTGCCATTATTACCACACCCTTACGCCTCTTTTCAGTGAAAAATGACTTTTTGACTCCGGTAGAATCTGCTTTGAAGCGAATGCAGAGGTAGTACATCGAGTTGGAGCGATCAGTGTAGACCTCGAGGTGACTGAACCCCGCTATTTAACTTGTCATTGAGCCTTGACAGTGCAGTCAGAAGTCCGAGCTGCCCTCGTTCTGTAAAGTCAATATAGCCTCTCAGTAAATTAAATATCCTAGTTGGTGGTCTCCGGCATGTTGTCTCCATTATCTGATAAATATTATTAGGTAATTATGATTAATTAATTATACTTACCAGTAGGCCAATAAAACCCTGCCAGACCAACTAGACCACTAATAAATATATAAATAATGATTTAATTAATAATTTTTAATTTAAATCAAAATATGATTAATGCCTCTCGTATTTAGTGGCAGTTAAGATTAATTACATTTTTATTAACTATCTTTATTTTTTTAATTTCCTATTTTTATCTATTTTATCAATATAAATGCTTTTAGCTAAAAAAAAATAGATTTTACTCATAATTTTTTTGTCGATAATTAATGATTCCTCCTAATATTATACAAAGGATTTATGAAGCAAAGTATGTTTAACATTAAATTATTGCTTTAATTTATCACATTAAATTAATATCATATTTAGTCTATAATAACAATTACACTGAAAAGGAAGACTTATTTCAGGAAATAATGCAGCTTTAAATAGCAATCCAATAATGGGAATACAGGAGTAAGAGCTGGATCATTTATAGAACTTTTAAAATCATGAAATGAAGGAGCAAACCTCATTATGAAAGCATCATACATTAAATAATAAGAAAGCTAATTACAGACAGGTAAATTTATTGAACCTCTTAAGAGAAATGCTGTGGTAGGAGGCAAAGCCATAATTCATATTAGCAAAACTGATTTAGGACCAACTCCCCAAAAATATCGAAAACCAAAGATGATAATCGCAGATCATTTATATAAAATAAGTTGCTGTAAACAATCAAGATGCTGTTAATTGTTTACTTCGACCTTATACCACAAGTACTTCAATTAGTCCAGTTATCAGAGAATTTTTCTGACTTATATAGGAAGTTAATAATAGAAGAGAAGTAATCAATCAAAATGAAGAGAGGTAGAGCAATTCGTTGAAAGATAATTGGTGGAGGTGTCCAGTCTTCAAGTTTGATAACTCAATCGAGATGACAATAAGACAAGAAGGTAAAGATCAGACGAAAACAACAGTATCAGTGGCTAGTTAAGGATTTGAAGATCTAATAGTAAGATAGGTATTGACTGAATGAAGAATTCATGACCTGCCAACAATTACCATTAAGAATGCTATCGAATTCTTCTAGACACAGAATGGGAATCTGCCAAAAGAATTTCACAGCTCACTTGGGGAAAAGAACTGGTCACTAGAGGAAATTGGGGAAGCCTAGAGAGATATGTGAGTATATTGACTAGAAGATCAACATTTTCATTAAAACCTAAAAGAAAACATCCTCGGGCCGACAGCTCAATGCCATAGATGGCCATTGAAAATCTTGATGCACTCTTATCTCGGCTTCTGGGACACTTTTCTGAGTCGGACATTCCATCTCACTAGATATTTTAATGGAGAATCAAGTGGTGCCATTGACTTTCCCCATTCGAGCTCTCGCCCGTGATTTTTATTGCAATACTTTTTAATAAAAAATGTCGAGATGCCTAATATTAAAACCATAATTCTTCCGATGAATATGTCAGCGGGAGTGAGGAGAAACTATTAAATGAAATTGTTATTGAGGAGAAAGAGTCGTGACAATGATAATTACAGATGAAGATGCAGAGTTGTCTGAAGATGGTTCACAGATATTAGAAATAGATTCAGAGCACAACATGAAAATGGCATATGAATTGGAAGTAGACCACAATGAGAGATTAAAGGAATAGCAAAACAGTGGATAGATCTGCTATTGAGTAATTGCAGGAGAGACAGGATGAGCTCGGAAAGATTTAATGACAGATAAATAAAGGAGTATGAATGGCTAAGCTAACAAATCAAATTAAAAGAAAAAGGATATTGCTGCTAAGCTCAAGAAATAGTCTAAGATTATTCAAGAATCAAAGGTAAGAAAATGAACTGTTAAAATATACAGAATTAAACTAAACTATGTAGATGATATACAAATTAATAACAAATATTAATTTATTTGACATTCATAAGTAAGAATCATTTTATTTATTCAATATATTCAGTTGCAGTTAAAAGGTCTATAGCCTTTTACTGTATGTTTGAGTGTTTTATAGGTATATATTAAGAATTTAATTAAAATTCTGTATGAAACTAAATTTCAAAATTTATTTACACACACTTTAAATATAGTATAATTAAGGATTCAAACACAGATAGAATATACTTAAATCTATTTAGAATTAGTGAATTTTAAAGAGAATTCTTAGTACTCTAAAAACAATATTCTAAATATTAATTAGTAGATGATAAATTATTATATATAGTTATTAGGGTGCTCAAAAATGTTCTTTTTTAAACATATATTTCTTATTAGAATTGTAAAAAAATTAACTATCTTTGACTCTTTAATCATGTATTACAACTTTTGTGTGTAACTAAATTTGGAAATTTGATTACACATGTAAATTAAATTAAAATATTAAATTTATATTAAATTATCTAAAAAATCAACATGGAGTCAAAAAAAAAATTATAATAATTTTGAATCTGTTGATTATTTATTTATTCTAACTTTTACATTCTTTAAATCTTTAATTCAGCACTGAAGTTAGTGCTTTTTTAAGATTTTATGGCAGATATTAAATACAAGAATTAGCCAATTAATCTGCAATTATGAATTAAAAGTTAAAGATTATAAATCAAAATGATTAATTGATAATAACTTTAACTTTTTTACTAATAGCTTTCAAATGTCAATGTTAAATAGATTCCTCGGCTAGTCTTCCTGCTTGTAAGACACAATCTTACCAATCAATGATATTTGACATTTTAAACTACTCAAACTGCATCTTTTCAATATTCTTTGTGCTCATGGCTTTAGTTTAAACCTACATCTTATTCATCTGATTCACCAATAACTGTTGCTAATTACTGGCCTGATTAATCTATTACTTTTTCTAGAATATTTAGGTAATCAGCTTTTCCTATCCTTAGTCAACTGATTATATCTCATAAGTCACTTCTCGTCCATTTTTTAATATGAGATTACCATGATATATAAGTTTAGAAATATACTATTTAACTGATTACTTTGAGTTAAGGAAACTCATTGAACAATATTTTCATAATTTTTTTTATATATTTAACTCATAACTTAAATTGATTAATAAATAAGTTGATTACTGAGAGCATAAATTTTTATAATTACTTATTTAATCTATTATAAACTTTTATATAGTTTACCTCAATTTGGAAACGAGTTTTGCAAACTAATTGACTAATACATACACCCTGATGATCTATATAGTATTGCCTTTCTATAGTTCTTTGAAAATCTTATTGGCAACTAATGAATTCGTCAGTAAAATATTTTCCTAGCAAAAATAAACTCGATTTATCACTGCTCATTATAGAGTAATACATTCAAACATTGGTTATTCTTTATTGATTAAAGGATGTGATAAAAAATGTATTGGAACTTACAGAGACAGGTTTCCTGCAAGAATATGTCTTAGGTATGAGCTATCTCGTTTCGAAATTGATTCTTAATTTTACAAAGTCCGCATTTTATGCTGTTGCTTCATCATATAAGGGTATAATTTGCTGAATCTTACTTAGAAGGAATTAGCTTAAGTAAAGAGTTAAAGTGGCCACTTTATGAATCTTATAGCTTTTTTCCATGATTTATATGGTATTGCCAAGAAATCAATATGAAGTTGTTCAAATGTTGCAAGACATCATGGTGTAGTACTTAAATCAGAGTTGTAGTTGTCCACCAATAGAGATGTGTGTGCTAGTTCGGTGACGGATGTGTAGCAGCTAGGTGCTAATTTAAGATAAAGAAGTCTTTCTCATTCTTTGCTATTGAATGTCTCCTATCTCCAATGGTACAAAGATGATTTTTCCGGGGGTATTTATCTAAAATTAAAAGATATTCCTCCACCACTTACAAGTGTCGGGTGGCATGAAATACTCAAAGTAATGATAAATTTGAATTAAATGCATAATTACCAGAATAAAGCCAAGAACCCTCAACCTTTTTCATATTATTTGGCATCTTTAAAAAAAAGTTGAAGACCATGTAATAACAGCTTCATTAATCTACTCCTTGTATAGTTTATTTATTTAAGATTGAATTTAAATCTTAATAAAGATTTTTTTTCAATTTTAATTAATTAGTTTATGAATCGTTTATTATTCTTTTTATCATTAATATACTAAAGAAAACTTAATAATTTCTTACTCTTTGTTATAAACATCTTCTATTTTTAATTAATGCTTTATCATGTGATATTTATTGCAGAACCTCCCCAAGTTATTGCAGTGTTTATTAATGCTAATTAATATAGAGAAAATATCCAAGAACATAATGATAAATAGTTTATTTTTATATTCCTTAGTGACCCATTCCTGTCACTATTATGGTTATCTTGAATAATATAATTGCTGAATGATGTTAATTAGGAGTTGATGTTATCTAGTGCTAGTTCCAACTTACATACAGAATTATGAGAAATCTTTGGGATATGTTTGTATAAAATGTTCATTGGCTTTGGTAAATTATTAGCTTGACTGATTCTCTCTTATTCTTGATAACATGGTCTTTATTATTCTATTCTTGATAATTAGTTATATATTTTTGAGGAATTAAACTACTAAAATCTATCCAAAATTGTTCTAAATAATTGCATCATAAGAGCTACTGAGTGATATATATGTCTGTCTCGACTGTCTCTTCCATTGATTTTACGTATACCTCCTCCAGCCATTAGGAAGCATCCTTAGCAAATTAAATACTTTTGACAGAAGCTCACAACTGTATTCTTATGCTTTATCACTTATTTGTAAAATCTCTTCATAGATTCCCCATTATTATACTATGGCTTACATTTTGCCTTTATACTGCAATTCTCGAATCATTTTATCATGACGAGTCAAAGTTTCCTATAAATATATTGTATATGTGTTTATTTATATATATTTTATAATCATATCGAGAAAGAAATGGGAAAATGTAAGTTCTTGATTGCTAACAAATGTATCATCAGCATGTTTAAGATAAAAGCTTATTCCCTCCCTCAATGACAATAGCCTAATTCTACCTCTATCAATGAGTATTTATAATTTAATATCTATTGACTCTTAATGGAGATCAAGAAGCAAGTTCAGGCAATCCGATTTATTTTTTCTCTTCTCCTGTTCTTAATTCAACTTGATGCACTTTCACTTCAATTTACTTTAATTAAAAGTTTTATTTATTATAAAACTCAATTACTGTATCATATTAATAATCAAATAAATTAATTAATCTGACTAGGTAATTCATTTTAATTTAGTTACATGGGATATATGAATTGTAATAACATCTTGCAACAGTCTAAAAGTGTTATTGCTCCTCCGAAACTTGTGTCATTCTATCTGCTGACCAGTGGTGATTAAAGACATTGTCGTTTTTAACCTACAGAGAACCTTTAATTTACTTCAACTTTTATTATGAATCAATTGAATAAATTCTCATATTTAATATATATCATAATTATAATAATAAATTATATCTTGCATCTAGTTGAGTAATCAACGGAGTTCAACAGATTCATCTTTATTTTCATTGAAATCATCTAATCCACGCATAACATCGACGAGTTTACCCATATTAACTGAGAGGAGAGTCACATCTAAGATCGTAGTCAGCATGTCGAGGATCTTCTCAATGCTGGTCTTTTGGTGTATATCAGCTCACCCAATAACAGCCAAACCAGTTATTATCGCCCAATTCATAACTCATTCACTTTAATATACATCTAAAATATACCACAAAGAGTTTTTGTTATATATTTATTTAATAACCATACACAATATGGATTATAATATATATATATATAGTTGAGAAGAAACCAATCAATAACAATTCACTCGCGATGAATCTATCAAAATCATATTCTATCATATCTAACAAGAACAGCGACATTGATTAAGCATGCAAAGTAGTAGATGAGCAAGATAAGCCACAGACTTCAACCATACAGCTAATGAAGTAGATAATGGTAACTATGGATTTAATCAGGCTGATATGAATATCACTAGTATTTTCTATATACTTTTATAAATATAAATATATGTACGAATAGATCACCTTGAATATTGTGACTGCAACCATTTTTTATTTCATTGAACCTCTGTGGCAATTTCAAAGCGTAAGCTGCAGATGTAAGAAATCGATCAGAGCAAGCACTTCGTGAATGCAGAAGAGACGGAATAGCTTGAATAAGGTTATATAGCAGCATCTTGTTACCAATTAGTTAGGGAATGTTGCAATTACATCTATAATTTAGTTAATTTATGCAGCATTTTTTAATATATATATATATATATATATATATTAAAATATGTTATAGATATATTAAATTATAATGATTTCAAAATAATTGTAAAAGTAAAATGTTGTAAACTTCTCTGTGATCTGTCATTATCACTAGTTAATCAGAATCCTTTTACTGTTTAAAGTGTCTTGAGACCAATAAGCCTCCAAATAAACTGGTTTGCCTAGAATAATCTCTAAAATGTAGAAAGCTACGACTATCGAGCTATATCAACAGTTTAAATAACTTTATTTAATGTTAAATTACCAAAAACCAGTAAATTATTATGATAATATATGTATAAAATTAATCACAAGTGTTTCAAGAGCCAGTCAAATTAGGAGATGTAGACAGAGTATGATATCTTTTGATTTATACATATTTTTAGTTTAGTAAATAATAAAAACTGCATTGAATATATTATAATTTACCGTTGTTTACAACTCATAAATTTAAGTAGCCACTCCATATAAGAGTGGTAGTGAATATATTTTAATTTAGACTCTTAGGCTTCACCCATAATGCATGTATTCTTGTCCATCAGCATAGTTTCTTAGCGAATCTAGATATATCACTTATTAATTTATATGATGAAACCTAGATTATTATATCTATAAAAGTATTTTGTAGGTAAGCAACCATGCATTTTCATAAATTACTGAATTGATATCAGTCAAATATAAATATTAATGAGATACACATTATCTAATGATATCTCTTACATTCATATAAATAATGACTGCATATATTTATATGCATTTCTCTACTTCTAATTGTCCGTTTCTTAAAGATTGACTTAAATTAGGATTCATCATATGTATATTTTTATAAACTTAAAGGCTACTGGTAATCATTTCTTTCTCACTCATTATGAATTTAATTTAGTTTAGTTAAACATGAATAAGTTTATAGATAACTACTTTGATAACCTGTAATATTAATAATATTATATTAAATGAAATTCATAATTGAATTATAAACTATGCGAGATCAATAAAAGTTTATAAACAAAGCACTCTCATCCCCATTCTCTGCTTTCATTCTCGATCTGTCTGTTTCTCATAATTTGCCTACTCTTTTCTATTGTCTTGTACTTCTAGTGCAAATTGTGCATAGCCTTTTAGTCAATCAGTGAATGTTTCCATCTCTTTTTAATGTAAATAATGACTTTATCTACATTATATTGAGCCAGTCCATCGTTAAGCTAGCAGTTCTTTCACTCTAATTTGCTGTTATTTAGTCCCTTACCACTTTTTATCATTAATTTTACTTGCACTTTAAGTTTCTTAACCATTCATTAGAATTTAATCGGTTATAAATTCACTAATTGTAGTTGACGACTCTACCGCCATCTCTTTTATTACTGATTATTATACTTTTCTTTTCTACATTTAATCTGTGTCCTCTCTAATTACCAATCCTAACATCCTAATTTGTCATCTTAGTGTTGCTGATATTCAGATCAATGTATTGTTTGATTAAAATTCCATGTGAAAATACTATTTATTTAGCTTTAATCAGCATAATAAATAGTACAACATAATGATTTTTTAACTAAATACCTAAATTAATAAATATTATAAACTACTTCTTATATCATTTAAGCTACTAATTCACATAGATTTAATTTAAATTTTATTTAATCTTAAAATAAATTTTAATTATGAATAATATACTAAGAATTAAATCATCACAAATTGTTTATTTTTATTTATTATATATTGATTAATATAATTGTTAATGGTTATGATTATTATTCATTTTTATGCCAATCAATTATTCAAACCTAAAAATTTAGTTTAATTTAAAATAATAATGTTATTTTTAAAGACTGAGATATATATTAATCAATTTAGAATTGAGCTACTTTTATAAATTTAGACAATATATTTACTTATTTTATAGATAATTAAAAATCAAAACAATATCTTTTCAAGAAGTATAAATAGTTATGTTAGTTATATATTAAAACCTAACTTATTTTACGAACTTCTTTAAGGGAATGGAATTCATGAACCGTTTTCTCTAGAGAAATTTACCTGTTCTTCGACAAATCATAAAGAATGCTTAAACTCGAGAAGTCGAGTAACTTCTGATAGCAGTCACCGTTTTGCTTGAATTTATTCTACATACTATTTTAGCAAGCTTAATCTTTGACACTATGATAAGCAATGAGCTTGTACTCAATCCCCAACACATGGCCTACTATAACTTTCTTGAGTTCTTAATCCATATTACAACAAAAGGTATTCTGTGTGTCTTATTTGACCATATCCACACACACTTGGAAGTTAACCATCCAAATAGTATGAGTCCTTTTATGAACAGCTTTCATTGACACCTTTGATATTATTTGTAAGTTCAATGAACAACAGTTAGTGGTTAAAACCCTTGACACATTAACATTCCTTGGATTTAGGAAGAAAAATGATTAATTAACCAGGATTCTCAAAATTATGGTCCTCCTTTAAAAAAAACTTGAACAAGAAAGATACAAACCATCTAAATTGGAATAGGTGAGCTTTTCCCCACCAAACCTTTGTTAAGACTCACTAGGGAGTTTCCAAAAATATGATAAGGAAACACCCAAAATGGGTACTAAATAGAAAATGAATATTAAGATATCATACCTTATTAAGATTATTAAATTTTAAAAAATAAATTAAGAGCCCACAAATAAATAATAAAAACTTAAGTTAAAGATGAAAGAGAAATCTGTATATTCTCTTTCAGACCTTGAGATCAAGAACATAATCAAAATTATAGACATTTCATTAGTCAAAGAAACTTTCAAAATGAAAATTACCTTGATCAAAAATAGTATTAGAATGCAAATAGAGGGATATCTTCATCATCTTTGTAAGATCTATAGGATTTACTAAACTCCCCATTAAAAGGTACAAAAGAACCTGGGTTGCAAGCGTGGCATTTGACATTAAGAAAAGTGAATACGAATCATGTAAGATTTAAAAGAGTGGTTAAAAACTACTATAAAAAAAAATAAGATGCAGGTTACATTCTTACTGATAAATAGGCCATTAAATAAAAACTAATACACCAGCATTTATTGTATTAAAAGTTAAACAAATATAAAACATGAAGCAGAGATATAATTTAAAAATCAGAGTAATAATCAAATGAAAAAGATCGTGAAAATTAATAAAAATATCAAATTAATACTGACCGCTTCTATAGGATTATCTATAATAATAGCATTAATATAATGTTGGCTATATTCATGATGATTTTTTATAATGAAAAAAGTAAAGTTTTCCTTAGTAAAAATAATAATAATAATAATTAGATCACATTGAGGTCTCTGGGACCCCCGATCTGAGTTGCTTTTTAGTGCAAATAAGGGTCTAGCCCTATTAGTTAAGAGGAGATTCTCTCCTGTATACTGAGTTTTTCATCTTCTTTTGAAGTTCTTTCTTCTTCCTCCTCTTTGCTTGCCTCTTCCTTTGCCTCCTCTCTTGTTGTTTCTTCTTTTTCTGCCTCCTTTTCTGGGTCCACTGTGTAGTATCTGGACTGTTTATCCCATATCTCTGAATTTGAAGAAGGAGTCGAAATGTTTCACATTCATTGAGAACTTGAGTTTTTTTGTGGCAAGGGTTTCCTTGCATCTTGAGGTGATACACTGTGTGAAATCGCTCTTTAAGAAGTAGGTGTGTTTTTAAAGGCATTTAATGTAGATTTCGACCTCGTTCTTGTGGTCATGGTAGTCTGATGTAATTTAAACACAGCTATGTTCATTAGCTGCCACATTCTTCATAATGATGAGTAGTATGTGTTTGTAGTAGTCAAGGACTGTTGATGAGGTTTCTTCCATCGATCCCATAGCCTTTTGTATTTCCTCTTTTAACTCACCATCATCTTTGTTGATTTGAGTTTTGAGTGTGGCCTTTGAAATGTCTGAAAACATGGCTTCTGTTACTCTTGCTAGGTATCTCATTTCTCCGTAGACTGTTGTGTTAATGGAGTTGAGCCAGATTGAAATGCAGGATTCTCTAGTGTCAAACCTCTCTATCAGTTCAGCTTTAGTGATAGTCTGCATATCTTTGGACTAGTTAACTTATTAATTATAAGTTTAATTAAAATTATTACTATTTAATAGTAATTATTAAGGCTAGTCTTTTAATTCTTAATCTCCTATTTAGTACCCCCTTCTACCGATGACGTATTTGACGTTTGCATCTTCGCAAATTTTTCGGTAGTGATTCCTTAGTCCTTCTGAAAATTCTGACTAGGAGTCTATGTAATAAGTATGTTGGCTGGAGTCGTCTCTTTCTGACTAGGCCTTGTCGTACATGTCGTACTCGATTTGCTCTTCAGTTGAGCTCCAGTCTTCTTCATTTTCTGAGTATAAGACTTTCTTTGTTATAAGTCTGCTGTTTCTGTTGGAGTCGTTTAGGTTGTTTTCGTACTCCCTGTATTGTTTCTCAAAATCTTCTAGCTCTTTTTGGTGCTAGGCGTCCCTTACTATATATTTGTCTGGGATTCCTGGGGTATTAATGGCTCTGGTTGTAGTGGAGGAGGGGCTGCTAATGTTTGCTCTTTATTGGAGTTTTCTTCAGGTTTAGATTAGGGTCTAATAAATTTGTTGTTAATCGCTACTAGTCTAAGCATTTGAAAAAGTTGTTAGGTCCATAGTTAAACTTAGTCGTCTTTGTTCTCCGTGACGTATTAGAGTTTGTTCAGGTGTATTTGGTACTAGTTAAGTGTATTGTACCCCTTCCTGATTAGTTTTCTTGCGATAAAAGTGAGGATCTCTAGAATGTGCAGCCCCCATTGGTTTTTGTTTGTTTTTAGGATATCTATTGTGTATTGTGTATTGTGCTAGGTGTTACATTTAGATATTTTCGATGTCACCTTGTATGATATCTCTTTGTGTTTTGTTCAGTATACCCATTCTGTGTTTCTTATTTAATAATTAGTAAAAATAATAACACTTCGAATCTTCTTTCTACTCCAACTCATTTCCTGTAATTTCATAGATGGTAATATTCAACAGGCAATGGGTTTGGAAGGTCTTCAATATTCCTGATTTCTTGGCAACCTCGTTGACATGCAAAAGTACCTTTCGCCTGGCTCAAAACCCCAAAACCCTTTCAGTAGTTTGATTGAGTTTTTTATTATAAAGTAGACAATTAGTGCATATTTTATTAGGGTTATGCAGTAGATTTGGGTTGAAATGTAATGTAAATTAGTGTTTAAATGAGAGGCTCGGGGTCAGTATATAAAAGTGAGTATAAAGATATCCTTTTTAAGTTGCGTTATGGATACGATGATTATTGTGATCAACTCAAATCTATTTTAAATTACACGTCTATAACAAGGCTGCTTCACAATCTCCATCTACTGTAAGATATCACTATGTTTTAACCTTGAATATTAAAATATATCAATTTAATTCTAAGTTTAAGAGACCTAATAAATTTTAGCAACATCATATTGATTATCTAGATTATCTAATTAATGATAAGATCTCAATTACTGCTCACATTTCTCTCTCGCTTGAAGAGCTGTGATGTTTCATCCCCAATTCCCTGACCTTCATATCTCTGCATAATCGATAGCTAGCATATATAAAAAAGAATGGATTATCTTACAAGACAGTCAATCGCATTAAGAGAGTGATTGACTTTAATGTTCCATTTTATAAGACTAATTTAAATTATATATTCGATTAAATGCAGAGGTCTTAAGAGCATAATATAAAGTTCATACACGCTGATGAGGCAGTATTTACATTCAATACCTTTATATCAAGGTCTTGGTACAAGAGGTATAGTAATATAGAAGTTTATGACTAAAAGGTTAAGGTGTAAACTCATGCTATTCTTGGTGGAATAAGTGAAGATAGTGGCCTCGAGACTTATGTTTTTCACTATCATTCTATAAAGACTGAATAATATTTTAAATTATTGTAATAACTCAGACATAAGTACACCGACAAAGAGATTATTCTGTTCGTTGATAACTTTTCAGTTCATAAAACTAAAGACTCAAGGAAGGAATATGAAAGGCTAAACATAACACCTGTATATAATGTTCCTTACAGTCCTCAGTTAAATGTAATTGAATTATATTGGGGTTGTTAAAAGGACACTACAAGAAACATCTACTCTATCACTTGATGCACGAATTGAAGATATATACAGTCGATTTTATTAAGCTGCTAAAAGAGTCAGCGATGAGTAAGCTAAAGTCTGCGCAAGAGAGGGGAGATTTTGTGTTTATAACTAAGTCTTAGATTTAAACGAATGAATAAGTTTAACATTTTAAATTAATCCTTAACTTTATAAAAAAAGATAGATAATATTCTAAGAAGGGATTTTGCTTCTCTTACTCATCCTCTCAAGGTTTGCTTGGGCTTATGTTTCCTCTCTTAGTGCCAGCTCCTGCATCTATGTTCATCTCGTCTGGCTTTATAAATCTTTGAAGAGTCTTTTACTCAACTCATGCTATACTTAAGACTTTGTTTTTCTCTCTGTTTAATTTGCTGCATTTTTCATCAAATAATTCGCATTGCCTGGTTTTTCTATAATATTAGAAAACTAAGCCACTAGAGATGAATGGATGCTTCTGAATGTTTTGGACCCAGGTCTTGCTGATTTTAATCCTTGCTTCTCTTTTTTTCAGGAGAAGATGCTGTAGCATAGCATTTCTTGTAAGCAGCTTACATTACTTCATTTAAGTACTCAAGTTTTTAAGGTCCAAGTATGCCAAAGAAGAAGTTTATCTCAAGCAACTTATTAGAGTATCGCATCTTAGAAGGTAGATAAATCGCAATATCTGGTTCGATCTTTGCATCATCATGGCAGCTTGTTACAGAGATTTATGGGATCTCTATCATTTTTATTTAACTAGACGTAAAAGTTTTTTCTCTTCACTTAGTAATGCCTCTAAGAATGAGATTTTAGTTACTTCCAAAGAAAGAACAATAATCCATCTATATCAATTTAATTAGTTATAGATTAAAGCTAACCTTGCTGTAATAAGTATCTAAAAGGTCTTTTTTACTTAAAAACTTTCCTATTAAATCTTGAGATTAAATTCACTTCATTTCATCATTCATTGACTCCATCCTGCTTCCTCATTCTAGAAATGTAAATGAAATTTATAATTATGGATATTATTTCTGAACTTATTAAGATTTTACAAATAAATAGAGAAATCCAAATGAGGTTAACCTAAATCAATTATATAAAAAAAAGTTAAAGAATCTTTTTCAAAAGTTCAGAGTTTGACTATCGTACGCTTATAATTATTTTCGAAAACATGGAAACTGCTCTCCGAGACTTCTCGACACCACTCTATAGTTAATTGCGGGGTGGCAATAACAAATACGCTATTAAATAGACGATATGTTATGACGACGAACGAAGCCTTGGAAGATTTGATGTTTCTTTAATGGTTGTTTTTTTGTAGACTTGGAGGCCTATTTGGGGTAAGGAGATCCCTTCCGTTAATATTTCAGTTATTTAGCATAATTTTATCATGGCATTCTCTGTAAACATAAGTCAGAATTGTAAGATATTTAATATCTCGAGAGATTGCTTTGCCAGATGTTCATCGCAATTTTACTAAAAATGCTATTCTTTGATGAGTTATCGTCATATGCCAATTAACTACTGTGATTAAAATATCTATAACTGTCTTATTGGTTAAGAATATTCCCAGTAAAGATCTTGGGTTATTAACAAAGTAGTATCTACAGTAAAATTATTGGGTGATCGAGGAAGACAAGATAAAATAATTATAAATATAGATAAAACCCCAAGAATAAAATTTGATCGAATTTTAAGAATGAACAATTAATCAACAAAGAATATATTACTTGTGTATATAAATTTAAGTCTTGAGCAATGTGGTTGTCGATTTGGTAATTCTTTGAGAGAGTCGAGCAGTATTCTAGTGTCTTGATCATACTCTTAAAAATTTTAACCCTGCATATGCTGTTCTTCATCTTCGTCACTCATGCTGTCATCTTCCTTCTGTCCCTTGAATTCCTCCTCTTGCTGGTGGCCTGCCAACTCATGAGAGTTTCTATTCACACTAACCTTATGAGAATCTTGGGAACTCCTGTCAGAATCCTCGCTATCACTTGAATTGGTTCCTTCGTCTTTGTCTCGATCAGAGCCCGCTCCCGCGTAGATGTTCCAGTAGGGGTGGTCATGGAGACCTGGCATCTTCTCACTGACAAAAGACTCAACTCTGGCTCGAACACATGGATACATCAGCTTCGAGTGCTCCACCCACACTGCCTTTCCTCTAGGATCGTTTTAATACATGACCTGGGCGTGAATGGCGTTCCTGATGACCTTGACTTCGAAGATGTCTCTCACTCTGTAGGCTTCTCCCTTGCCAAGTGGTGCTTGCTGCTGGATCTGTTGTTGTGGACCCTTGCTTTGATCTGAGCTTGACTCCATTTCTAATATCAAAGTTTTATATTTAAAATTAATTATAATTTTAATAGGGCGTATTAGATTTTAAATATTGGGAATTAAACTTTAATTGGCCTATTAAATATTTTAGTATTAAAAGTTTGCCTAACTTACCAAATCAGTGTTGCAGATGAATTCTAGGGTAAAAACGCAAATGGGGACCAGCAAAGATAGTCATTCGAGAGCCCTTGAAAAGACGCATCGTCCTCTAATCTACGACACAGACAATTGTTTCCCAGGCTGAGATAAACTTCGAATACGAATGGTGGGGTTTTGGCACTTTTAATAGAGTCTGGGTGATTCGTGATTTCGCAGATTGGGTGGCCAAAACCAGAATCAATTACAGTATCAGACATCCTACAGGCTCAGATGCTTCAGGGCATCGACCAAAGAGCATGCGAACGCGCCGGTGAGCCACCGCATGTCCAAGTGTGAGAGCATTTACAGCTAGTGCCTGCGCATAGCGCCGCAGTTGCTTCCTATAGCCTATTATGGGAGGTAAACTTATTTCGTAGAGACAGGCAGAAACATGGGGTTGAGGTCGCGGCACTTAATGAACCTGAATGCCTTTTCCACTGGAGCCATGTCGTACTGGTAGGGGCCCAAGAAGAGTATGGGGACGTTAAGCTTCTGCAAGACGCTATTGGTATAGCTCCTGCGGTAATAGAACGCGTTGTCCATCAACAATAGGGAGTGAGATCCAGTTTGTAGCAGATTGGGTGCCCGTCATAAGATAAAGATGGCCCTCTTCGTTTTCGTTTATTCAGTGGTTTCGATTTCGTCTGCATGAGGAGAGATTTCTCCTGGCGGATTCCTCTGGTTCTAAAAGCTTTTCTCTACCCCTATACCATCCTGAGAGTGCGCTTGGAGAAGGTGCTGGTTTGAAGAGTGTCATTGAAGAGTTTAAACATTTGGTTGGCCATTCCATCGTTGGTTGCATTGAAGAGCCTCTGCACAAGGGGTCGTAGCTTGCTGATAGCTGTTGAAATGTAGCCGTTGACCTCGGGCTTCAGCAGGCAGTACCGTGAATGCTTCTTGAATCTTGTATTCTGAAATAACCTAGTCCTCACATACATATGCTAGCAGCATTTTTGAGTTTCCTAAGCATCCTTAAGTCGAGACTCCCTCGACCGTTTAATGGCGTCCAGACCAAGCATAATTAAATTTACTTGCTCCCTCTAGGCATCCTGCTCTCTGCTCTCAGCTGTATTAAGTAGTGATAGCGTCGTTATGTAGTAGTTCTGGTGGTGCTTATGATCTGTTGTTGCCTTGATATACATTTCTTGGAGTTGGGTGTCCGTTAGATTTGCAGATGCTTGCTTATGAGGCAAAATCTTGTTTAACGGCTATTAGTGGGTTGGTTGGATTTTAATTATTTATTTATTTTTTAGTTCAATTTGTTTTAGTAGATTGCTTGGTTTATTGCTCAAGTCCGGAGATAAGTCGCCCAGTGATGAGTACCTTGGTAAAGGATCTGTACATCCTCTATTAGGGCCTGCTGAGGGTGTCATCTCCAACTTGTTATCATTAGGTAGTCGTAATGTCGCATCGATTGTGTTTTCTTCCATTGTCAACGAAGTATTTATCTTTTAGTACTGTATAGGGCCCCCACCTCTAGCCTTGGGCGCGTCTCCATCTCCTTGATTTTTTGTAGAATCTCAAATAGTGGCCTCCATCGTTTCCTCTGTCTCTATCTTCCTCTAATTGGCATCATCTTCCACAAATGTAATCTTGCGGACTGACGTGTGTATTTCAATCATTGAGTTCACCAACCCCTTATAGTGCGTAATAACACTGCCGCCAAAGGTTGGTTGAAGCGATGTCCATAATCACTTTCTTAGATCTCTTCCCAACGGTCATGTTATCCAGTAAGCATCTCAATCGTATCTCAAAAATGGTAGCTTCAGGAATATGCGACGGCGCGAGGAGGGCACGTAGGTGGGGCGGCAGCACTGACTAGTCGAGCTCCACTGGCGATGGTGACAGGAAGTCAATGATAGTCTTAGTCACACTGTTATCCGGGCTGAGCATCACGGCTGGAGATTGAAGGCAAAATTATTATAATTTGAGGAGATTAGTATAAATAAAATTTAATCGAAATCAGCTTAATAATTTGGTAGCTTTATGTTTTATTAAGACACCCCTATATATATATATATATTTATATTGTACTAAGTTAATTTATTAAAAGCTACCAAAAGTAATTATAATAATAAAAATACTATATTTATTTAATTTCAAATTCACAATTAATTCAAATTTTACTCTTGGGGTTTTATAGAAAGCCAATTGTCAAGGTATATAATATAATCTAATTGAATCTAGAGCTTTTCCAAAAAAGTCATCCAATTTATGTTTAAAAATTTATTTTTGATCTTTAACAAAGTATATTAAATTTCTCACAAATAAAGTCAATATTTGTTAACTTTATGCATATAATTTTTCTTAATATTAATTTATTTAATTAAGTGGTGTTCCTAATTAATTTATAACTGGTGAGTTATAGTTCAAAGCTGTTTTAGGTGATCCATTAAAATATTAAATTTTAAATTTTCCACTCCTATATTTTCTAGAACAAAATTAGAAGCACCACCTAAATTTACAAAATACATTTATTTGCATTTTAATTAAAATGGATGAATTAGTATTTAAATTATCTCAGATTTTAAGAAATTTGTAGCTCATGACTCGCATTAATTTTTCTTTGAACTTTTCTAAATTAATGAGAATATGATCTTACTTGTGTATAAAGATAGAATTTAAACAGCTTATAAAGTTATTAATAGTGTTATAAAATGAGCAGCAAATTATTTAGAAAAGCGGCATTGCTTGGCATTAGCCAGCAAAAATTATCTTTCATGATCAAAATAAAATTGAGATTTTCCATGCCTCTACTTAGTACGAACCTGAAATTGTCTAACCTTAGGTTACAGACTTTGAATAATGATTCAGCTGTTAAATAGAAATGCAGAGCAAAGAAATTCAATGCGAAGTACCAATAGAAATGGTTTAAGAGGAGGAAGAGAAAAATTTAATTTAGGCATTACATTATGTGGAAAGCGTTACAAAAACTTCTTCTATAAATAATCTCTAAAGCGTCATATATTAGAGCAGTACTCAAACAAGCCCAAGCTCTATCTTAAGCTTGAAAAATTACATGGAAAATATTTTAGTCCTTGCTACTACAGTAAGCAAAACAATCATTTAAGGGATCTTAAAGTTCACCTTAAAAAAACAAGGGAGGAAGTTTGAGGTTATTGATTCGAGACTGGTGATGTCTTTCTTTAAATAAAAAAAAATCAAAAGTCCCCTTAAAATCAGTGTAGCAAAGAGTTAATAAAAAAATAAGCTGATTGAAGCTGTGAATAGCCTCTTGCTTTTTCTGAAATAGTTAAAATCAGTCAGAAGATACAATTACTAAAACTTCCAATTTCAAATGTAATTGACCTTAAAGAATGTAAGGAAAGTTATACTTGAGGACAAGTTTGAGAAAAAAGTCATAACTGATAAGCAGTATTCTACAAAATTTATCCATTCAACTACTTTAAATGCTATGATAAGTTTTAAAATGGAATTTTTTTTCTCAATGAGTACTAAACTCATATTAAAGCAAGGGATTGACAGTGCAAATTTATAATTTAGCTCGATGCAATTCTGATTACAAGGTCATGTAGCCTTTCTAACTCCCTCTATACTAATTCACATAAAGAGACTACATATAAGATTAAAGATTTATTAATAGCTATTAAAATGTCTGCAAAGGCTTAGAATAGCCTCAAACTTTTAGGAAATGTACACAGAGATTTAAAGCCTAAAATTATTAATCTTGATTTTCACCTCTCATTTAGTTAATAATCGATTTCAATAGATCAAAGAGAGTTGAATCTTCAGGATTTGGCAGCGTTCTAGGTTCACCTGGATACTTTCTAGAGAGGGAAGACTGGAGAAATGGTGATATTAAGTGGGATATAAGGGGTTGAGCAGCAACAATATTAGAGTGCGATATATGAAGAAATGAATACTACAGCTGTAAAAGAGAGAAAGATTTAAAGTAGAGAATACAATAGTATTTAGAGCAGAATAACATAAAAGTTAAATGAGAGATATGGCAGAGCTAATAATACTATGGCATAACCACAGAACAGAACAAACAATTGATCAAATCATAAGTTGGTAGGGAGATATTAAGTTTAGATAGTTTGCCAATGATGCCAAGGTACTTTTTGAATGAAAATTTAAGATAAACACCAATATTACACACTTATTTACTTTACATTTAAATCCTAATCCCCTACATAAACCCTATTAAAATCCTAATAAAGTATGCACTAATTGTCTACTTTTTTCAATCAAAAAATTAATCAAACTACTGACAAGGTTTTGGAGTTTTGACTAGTCAAAGTGAAATATTTACCATTTCCTTCTGTATAAAAAATCGATTGAAAATAAACATTAATATTTATTCATAAACTATTAAGAATTCCTAATTCTAATTCTCAACAGTAATAAAAATTTCAAGTCAAATCAGATTTTTCATACTTATGTGAAAAATATTACATTTGGAATATTAACTTAAAAATTGAAAAACTAATCTAATTTGAATAATACTTTAAAGAACAAAACAAATGAACGACTAATTATTACAATCATAAGAATTATTTTTGAAAAAAAATTGAAGTTTATAAATCTCATACAAATAAAATAAAAATGAAAAAAATATCACAAGTACTATAAATTAGGGAACTAGAATATAAATTCTAAAACTCTGATTTTGTGACTAGAACCCAATGAATGCTAAACTAGCTTATTTAGTTATAAAATAATTAGGAAAATTGTTTGGGTTTATATAAGCATTATAAGAAAAATCTGCATTAATCTCCAAGACTAGCCTTTTCAACATAAAAAGTACAATAAAAAGATTTTAACTTGACAATTTATCATTTAAACTATTTGATCAACCAAAATATATTGATGGAACTAAAACTATACTCTACTGCAGAAAGAGTTAAATTTTTCATAGCAAATTTCCTTTTTCTAAGATTTCTAATTCTACTATAAGAAATATATATCTCTCTAATAAATAGAAATACAAAAAATCAAAATCCTGTTATAGAGTTTCCACTTCTAAAATGACATAAATTAAGGTAGCCTAGTACTATGTACAGCTTAGTAAGAGTAGAAAAATATAATATATTTGGATAAAACAATTTTAAAGCCTCATGCAATAACTTTAAGAGCTTGGGCGGGACTTTATTGAAATTAGAATGTTCAAATAAGAGGCATTAATATAACAACTCTCGCTGCTTTAGTGTTTATATCTGGACAATAAGGGTTTTTGGGATACATTATCAAAGAGAAGTCTATTGAAATTCCTGACTTAATTTAAGGACTTGAAATAATTGAAAATTACTACAAGGTAAATATGAAATTTTTTAATGGATAATTTGCGAGTTCATCATAATAGGTCCTTCAAAACGTAAATTGAAGGAAAAGGGTCGAATTTTGTATTTAATGCCCCCTATTCCTCAGAATTTTTTTGCAGAGAAGAAATTTATTCTAGAGTCAAACTTTACTATAAAAAGGACATAATTAAAAGGAACTTTAATTTCTCAAATAATATGCACTATTAAATTGTAAGGGACTCAACATTAAGTATAAAGTAAAATGATTGCCTTAAAATTGTAAATAAAAACATAATTATAATGCATAGTTAGGTTGCACTTTTGGAAAAAGAATGATTAATTTATAGTTTTGTTTTAATTAATTCAAATATTAAAAACTTTTGTTTTTAAGGAGTCTAATTTAAGTTCCTTGTCTTTATTAGTGTTCCTCCTATTTTTTATTTACGTCACTAATATAATTAGAGTACGAAAATGTCATTTCGTTCTATTTTTTCTTTATAGTAATTCTTCTGATTATGAACCCCACTTCAAAATGAAAGTGATCTGTCTTTTCTATATGTCGAAAAATTATGAAAACTAATAACTTACTAGAAATAGTTGGGTTTTTTTAGATTTATTCCAAAAAATCTTTGCTGATAAGAATTGAATTTTTGTTCCCTACATTTGAGTACCTAAAACTCTTATCTACTACTAATAATTAAGCATCCTCTACAAATATTCATGGTTAAAGGTCCCTAGAATGCCAAGAAATCAAATTTCAATCAGGCAAGGAAGCTCATCAACATCTTCGTAAATATTTAAGTACCTTTTTAAATCCTAATCCATTCTGACCTGATATATGCGTTTCAAGCCTAACTCGGGGTAGAATGGAACATTAATCCAAATTACATCATTTGACTTTATTAAAATTTTGGTCTCTTTGGGTAGTGCTCTCCACAAGGATGTAAGAATAATCTTTATAACAAAATTTTATCATTTCTATAGAATTTACCAAACATCAAAAATAATTAATATATTGGGTCATACAGACTCTAAACTATAATTTCTTAGTATTTCATGCGTCAATCCATTGAATTTTACGACATATTTTTAAAGATATAGAATAAAATTATACTTATTTAATCAGAAAAAATATTTAATTTCATTTTAGTTTTATCTAAATTAATTGTTTTTAATTTGATTATGTTTTATAAACTATTATATGCCAATTAATTAGTTTTTTGTTCCATCAAATATTTTAAAGTGGGTTTTATCAGAAGTATTTTAATTTTTTACTACTAATAATATAAACATAATCAAATTAAAAACAATAATTTAGATAAAAGTCAAATGAAATTAAATTTTTTTTCTGATTAATTTAGTATAATTTTACTCTAAATCTTTAAAAATATGTCGTAAAATATAATGCAATAACATATGAAATACTAAAATATTATAATTAAAAATCTGTATAAACCAATATATTAATTATTTTTGATGTTTGGTAAATTCTTTAGATATGATAAAATTTTGTTATAAAAGTTATTCTTGCCCCCTGTAAAGAGCACTGAGAATGTCACTTATAAATCTCATTTTGAACTGTTTATAGGGCGGCATAAACATATTGCCTATATCAAAATTAAACTTTTAAACTTACATTAGAATTTTAAGTATTTATACCAGTCTAACTTACTTCTTAGTTAACCTTCTAATTATCTCGATGGAATTTAATTGTTTATTAGAGTGCTATCATAATTAATCTTTAAGTTTTCCATAAGTTTATTAATTAATTAATTAATTAATTAATTAAAATTTTATTTTATTAATCTTTCTTAGATTTCACATTTCTCAAAAAAATGTTTTCCCTTAACTAATGGCTTAATTTTATTGGCTAAAGAATCGTTCATAATTCATTTGCCTTCAATTCAAATTCTAAGTAATTAATTAAAAGGGCTTTTGTTTTTTTCTTTCAGATTTATATAAAATTTTTAACTCATAATCTTGGAACATAAATACACCCTTAAACCCTTTTTTGAAAAAATTATGAACTAAAAAGAGCTTTTGGTGCCACCCTAGTGCAAAAATTTTAAGTGTCTCATATTTATTAACTCTGGGTTTATGGGTTTTAATTAAATTTTGATTTCTTAAATTTTTGTTCATATTTTGTGTTTATAGTTAATTTTCCTTAATATTTTTAAAATTGACTATGTAATGCTGTGTTTATTAAAAATGATCAAGGAATTAAATTAAATTGTTGCTATTAATAATTTTATTAAATAATATATTTAATAGTAAGTGGAGCGTAAAATAAAGATATCGCTTACAGCATGTCGTCATTAGGCAGTGTAAATTCAGAGAATGATTTCTCATCTTCAGTTGTCGAAATATCAAGCTAAGCTATAGAAAATGATAAGTATAAAATAGTTAACTTAATTTCTTAGAAGACCTTAATTAATCAAAAGAATGCATGTGTTTGTAGAGATTAAGTATAATACAGACTGACAAGACCATATCACATTCTACATTTACATTCTTAATTTGCGACAAAATTTTTACTAAAAAGTAATATACAAGGCATATAAAAACTCCTTCTATAAAGCAGAGGTAGTTTGCTCATTTAAATCAAAGGAAGGATACAATTTTTTTATTTGTAGTCTAAAATTTAATGGCAGATACCCAACTGCATTACTATAAAGGCACTTAATTGTTCATTCGGGAACAGACCTTCGTGGATCAGGGTATCCTATCTTCGTAAATAATAACGTTTATAAGCACTTAATTTAAATTTATAGGTTTTCTAGTAATTGTATAATTTGGATCTTAACCAAAAGAAAACGAGGCATTAGGGAAGACCGCAATCTGATATCGATGGGGCACTCAATTAAAATGAGGAACTAAAAAAATTGGAACCTAAATTTAACCACTCTAATATTGATGTATAATAGAAGGCCACCCTAAATAAAATTAATTTGGTTCTTAATAGTAATAGGCGATTTATGATTAAATAAAACCTTAAATGAGATAAAACAACTATATAAACTTTTAAGAACAATTAAGTAGAAATGCTAATTTAATGGTTTTTCTAATTGAAAATTAATTTAGAGTAGACCTTCACCCACATATAACCTCTTGTCTTTACATTAAATAGTCAGTTTAAAATAAGATGAACTCTATCGAGATAAGATTTAACGAGATATTACCATGCTTATTAATTTAGAGGAACAAAATAATTAGCAACAAGACCAAATTACGAAGATATATTTTAGCCCTACTTACTTGCTTATTAGGTTTAAGTTATGAGTTCAATTTAGGAGATCTGCTAAATCTCCAGCATCTTAGAGTGATTCCAAGGAGGTGCATAGTTAGTGCGGCTATAGAAATAGCCAAGCTTCATGAATAAAATGTTGTACATCTCTACTTAAAACCTCAAAACATAAAAATCAATCTTGATGATAAATCCTATTGTACTATCAGTAACCTTTCAAGAGCACAAATTTAAAGGACCTAAACTTTTTAAACAGAACTCAAACTCATGTCCCTATATTAATGGGGCTAACTACCTGGAGTCAATATATGCAGAGGCTTAGAGAGACAACTACTCCATCCTTGTCATAATATTGCCTCAGTTAGCTGGAGAGAAATTTTAAGAAGTTATTGATAATCTGTGAAGTTTGTATCTCAGCTTGCATAAGAGCTGATTGATTCGGATACTATGTGTAAGTTTAAAAACATTTTGCCTGTTTAGTTTAAGGGAATACAATCCTTTCTTCAAACTAACAAATTATCGACATTTTATAAAATCATATAATTAATGGATTTTGATATTATTAAAATCTAAATTTTTTCAGAAATAATTCTTATGAATGAAATTAATTTCTTCTTAAAAAGGGCTATCTCCTTTAACATATTTATACTAGTATGTTTTCTGAGACCTTGATGTGAGTTAATTATTATATTTGATATTATTAAAGTTATTTTATTTTAGAGTTATGATTTGTTATAGAAACTCATATGTTTTATTATTTTTTATATAAACAGAAGCTAATAATATGCATGTTTTATTGAAAATAATTTTTTCAAGAATTTCCCACTTTATATAAATTAGTTGATAAAGGACTTTAAATACTTTATATTAATTTCATTTTAAAATGGCATAAAAAATACATTGAATTTGTTATTACTAAAATGTAGTTTCTTTTTTTGTGTCTTTATCTAGAAATTAGTAAATTGTATCATTTTTTAATTCTATGCAAGGCGATTCGTAATTATAATGCCATTCTACCGCAGTCTTCCAGGTCATATTCGAATTGGTTTATTCTTTGCTAGTCACTTTCATAATTTCAAATATTGAACTGAAATATCACTAATTAATCAGAAATACTGTAATACTTTCATTCTTCCTATCTTTTTCCATATGTATCATGTATTTCGAAAATTGTTTATTTTCTTTTACTATTTTCCGGATCACCCAATCCAGCAAACCTTCATGATACTTCAACTGCTCCAAGGGACACTTATACTTTAGATATCGCATAATTGCCACCATGGTTTGCTATTCTCTAAGTTTAGTTGTTCAGTTCAATCTTTCTCTTCAGTTGTTTCATTCGCATGATGTTTAGACTACTGGGGAGAGTAAAATTAGATTCCTTTTTTCATAGGCAAATAAATTACAATTGCACTAAACTAGATTATATAGCCTTTAAATAGTTTGGTAATTTAAAAATTGAGATTTTGATACTCTTTAGTCTGTATGTCATTCTGATTAATGATGGCTATAGATTTATTTGCTAAAAGGAGCTTATTGTCGCACTTCATATGATTTTATAAGGGCATTAACAACATTTTTACTGAATAAAATACATAATATAGCTAAATTATTCTCGCGATTATTGGAGTCTATTTTGATTTGTAAGAATTATTTATAAAATTCTTACGATTTTATTATTGACAGGTTCTGTGATGTTCTTGGCAAACATTTAAGAATCCAGTCTTCAGTCAATCTGCTTGTTGAGGCGTGTTTTAAGATTTCAGATTGATTAATCTTCTAGTAGAATTATAGTTAGTTTTTATAACTCATCTCCCTGTATAAACATGAAGTTGGAAACTATTTAATTTGTAATCTTCATGTGTCTAAAGCATGCTTCTGTCTATATTGTAATATCAGGTTACTTAAACTTTTCTTTACAAAATTATTACTTTTCTTAACTGTTCCCAGCTTGCTAATTCGTTTAATAAAATAAAATTTTCGCTCTGACCTCAATCATTTTATCTTCTACACTTTATTTCCTTATTTTATATTTATTATTAAATGTTTTTATGATATTTTATTACTTTCTCTACATTTATTTATAACATTCTAAGCAGCATTATTTAGTAAGTTATGTAAAGATTTAATTAATCTAAAATCAATAATTAATATATAAAGTGCTTTCTGTTTTAAACTTCTAAAGTTGGCTTTACTCACTTTGCCATATTTAATATAGAAGTAGACAATATTCTAAGATTCTCTTGAGACTTATCTTGTTTCCTTTAGGAACTTAGATTCTTAACATACATTAAAAGTGATAATTTACTATAAAAGTAATAATTATATTACTCTAAACACCCGAACTAATAAATTATGGGTAAGCTTTTATTAGAATAAATATTCATACTTGTTAAACTTTCTTATTTCTTTCCATCATCAAACTCCACATCCTTTTTTCGTGAAATTAATTATCATGAACAACTTTTTCATAGTTGTTAAAATGCTTTAAGTTTACTTATTCTTTGGAATAGCCAAACTATATTGATATCTTGAGGATAAATTAAAAATATAGGCATTTAAATAGTGTAATTAACTTCCACCTATTTATTTTTCTTTATTAATTAATTTATTAATACAATTAGAATTTTGAATAGATTATGAATAAACAATCATCATAACTAGATCAATCAATCAATCAATCACAGTGTAACTTTTAAACATATCACTTCCTGTTCTTAAGAAATGTCTGATACTTGATAAACCCTATTTCTCATTAAATTTTCATCCTTAATTTAACATTCTTATTTTATCCCAGTGCTTAATCCTCTAGAAATCTTTTCCTTTCTATAGTTTTTCTATCATAGAAATCCACTAGCCAACGAGGTAGGTCTTAATTTTAAACTTGTTTATAAGGTTATGTCTTGTTAGTAAATAGATTGACTAACAGATTTAGAAGATATATTTAAGAGATATATAAGAACAATATAATTTAGTAGAACAGTGAGGTTAATTGATGGTACAGATGCCTGCGTATGTTGAAATAAGATAATATCAATTGAAGTAAAATCTCAAATTATTCAATGTTTTATATAATAAGAAAAGTCTTAAAGAGTTCTCTAAAGCATTTTAATTAAATTATAAATTATGGTTATTATCATTACTAATTAAAAAGAAATCTTTAAAATAGAAAGGTAGGTAAAAACTTAAGGTAAAATAGAATTTTTGATGAATATTTTAATGCTTGATTTAATTTAAACAATATAAATATAACTCTTCATGTCAAATAATCAAAACCCCAAAACCCTTTCAGTAGTTTGATTGAGTTTTTGATTGATAAAAGTAGACTATTAGTGCATACTTTATTAGGGTTTTAATAGGGTTTATGTTGGGGTTTAATGTTTAAATATTAGTATTTTAAGTGAGTATAACAAGCGAGTTTTTTAAAATATTTCACACAAACATACGCTTAGAGTCATGTGGCAGTTCTCTGAAGTTTATCTTTCTAAGTTGATGTTTGATTGTTTCTATTGTTTGTTAATTCTCTTAGCTTGGCTTGATAATAGTTGAGTATGCAAGTTCTCTGACCTCCATTTATTTTATTTTTATCGAGATATTGTTTGATTCTCTGCTTAGAATCTCTCTCACCCCTGCAGCTAAAGTAATCGTTTCTTGGCATGTCGCTCTCTATTATTATTTCTGCTAGAGCCCAGATATCCTATTAAGTGTCTCCATCTCTCCAATCCTCTCTCCCTGGGAAATATCCAGGAGTGGCGTAACATTTCCTTATGCAGAGGCTTGCACTCTTTGAGCTCTGTTGAATTCAATAATATAAATTCTAAGAGGCTGAAAGTTCATCATGATGTTCTCTGGCTTTAAGTCTCTATGAACATACCCTAGCTTGTGAAGCTCTTCAATCCCTTCAACTATCTGCTATACTATCTAGCTAATTTATCTCTGACATCTATTGTCAGATAAGAATTCTCTGTAAGTCATTTCAAGTAAAAGGAAGCCTGAAGGCTACATTATCTTTACCAAGTAAAATAGCATCAAGCTAGATGATATGCCTGCACTCATTTAACTTGTCCTTTTAAAGAGTATAATACTCATTAGCAAATTCCATTTGGAACTTGTCATCAGCAAGAAGTTATTGAAAGGATATATCTTGTAAGCATATTAGTCATCTGTAATGACTCTCTTCTCTATTTTATCTTCAAGAGTGAGGTAGCTTTCTAGGCAAGAATCTAAGTCAATAATTTTTAATATGAAAATCTTCATTGCCTCTATTTTAACCATGATTTTATTGATCTCAGAGACTGGAAAGTTCTTGACTGCTTTCTTCATTTTACTTACTTCTACACTTCAACTCTTAGAGACTCCACTGGATTTCTTGATCTTCTCTTTTAAAGGAATCTATTCCCTGTAGGTTCATGAATAAAGACAAAACTTTAAT
>ARYC01005391.1:0-35717 GCA_000711775.1 Oxytricha trifallax | reverse complement strand
TTGAAGAATTATCAATATTGATGAATCAACTCTTAATTAAACTGATTCAAGACACAGAGGTTGGACTGCACCTTATGTAAAAAATAGAGTTACAAATTCATAGAGACTAAAATAAATGAATTTAATTATTGGAGTTTTAAGTACAGGAGAGCTGTACTATACAGTTAATCATTGAAGAACTAACTAGCACTCATTTTTTTACTTCCTGTGTAAACTAGTTAATGTATTGGATTCAGTTGACACTAGTTGGAGAGAAAATACTTTAATTCTACTTGATAATGCACCTTACCACAGATCATAAAATATTATGAATAAGTATCTTGATTTGGCTTTGCCAATAATCTTTTTAGGGCCTTATCACTATAGAATTGCACCTGTTGAATTAATGTATTCGTGGATTAAGAATAGTGATTTAAATCCATTAAATACTAGAGCTTAATCAAAGTAAAACTTTTTATAAAACTGGCATTTATTATAGAGGTTATTGGGCAGCTTTTATGAAAGAATTAGGAATGAATATAAGCAGAATTAATTAAAATTTAGTTAGACGCTGCTTTTATCATGTATTAACAGCTGCCCTGGATTCTATATCCCTTAAAGATTTGTGACTGAATTTTAAGAATTTACTAAGATTACTGCAATAGCAATATGTTAAATAGTATTCTAAAAGTAATACTTAGTTTATAAAATTTTACATAATTATTGAGGTAAAATTTAGGAGTAATTCAAATAATAATAAATTAATTTCCTTACAATTAAATTTCTCTTAACCTAATTCTAATTTAATTTAATTAAAGTTACTCTATCAATTATTTGAATAAATTAAATATATCTTAATATATTGCTCACTTAGATTAATGAAATAGAGAAGCATGAAAGCAAAACTTTATGATTAATTTAATTTTTACTTTTAAATAGATTAGTTCAATAAAATGAAAAATTATAAATACAGTAAGAGATTATAGGATTTAGACATAAAATTTATACTATAATGATTTGACTAAATTATCAGTTCTTTATAAATTTGAATTAAATTAAAATTAAATTATTAACTTAATAAATAAATCTAAAGTATATAAATGGTTGAAGGAAAATAAATTAATAATTGATAAATAAAATGAATAAGTATAAATAATTATTTAAAAGCAAATATAATTTGCAATTTATTTTAGATTTTTATTGTTAAGTTATTTTATCATTATTCTTTTTCAATTTTTACAAGAAAAAATGAATATTCTATTTTGAATATTCAAACAACAAAAGATTCCTGCAATAATTATTAAGAAAAATAAAAATTATAATTAAAAATAAAAATAAATAATGAATTTTCGAGAGGAAATTATAAGAGATTGAATTCTCTAAACTGCCCTAAAACCCTGTTAGTTTTCAAGGTAATCAACAGGCTGCTCGCTTTGTGTAACAAGTTGATAATTTAAAAACTAATTAACTAAATTCAAAGAGAGAAAATGGAAAAGTATTTCCAAATTAACCTTGCCACTACCAAAATGATTATAAATTAGATTTTAAATTTAAATAAAACTTTTGCTATATATGCAAAAAAAATTCCCTATAATTATCGAAACTTGACTTGATTTTTAGTAATCAAATATGCAGTGCAAAATTCACAATAATTAAAATTAAATAGCTCATAAAGCTAAAATAAATATTTATCTTCCCTATATTAAATAACTATGAGCTTAATGTTATCATGCTTAAATCCTCAAATTGTCCCATGATGAGCTGGGCATACTAAGCTGGATAATTATTTAATTAAATGATCTTAGCAAAACTCGGCCAAGTTTGCTTTTTTATTTATAAGATCAATTAAATAATTATTTAGACAGTTGCACTAGAGATCTGGCACTTTACACTAATTTAAAATAATTTTTAATGTATTTAATTAAATTAAACCCTAATAAATAAATATAATTAATTTATGTCTCTTGTATCTCTCCGAGTTAATTAATTTAACTATATCTATCTAGGCCAAATTTGCACTTTCAAAAAATTGATCTCAATAAATAAATTATATAATTTTGGCTAAGATTCAAATGCAAATCTATTTTCTTTGCAAATTATTGCTTTTAAGCTTAAAAATAAAGGTAAGTATTTAGTAAGTTGAATTTTAATAAGTTAAGTAAAGATTTATAAAAAGTAACTATAAATAAGTTTAGTAATTAATTAATTCAAATTTATTCCCCTATTTTAATTCTTTGTGTTTAAATTAATTAATTAAATTAAAAATTTGAGTTTAAAATAAATCTAAGAATAAAGTTTTAATCTAAGGTGTTTAAGAAATATGAAAATCAAGGCAATTAATAACAATAAATTTGAATTTAAATTTAAATCTAATTAAGGGAATAAAAACTGCAAAATTAAATAGTTTAAATAATTAAGAACTAAAAGTTTCAAGGCATAATTATATAAAAAGAAATTTAAGAAAAATAATTGTAAGTAAAAATACTTTAAGTTGCATTTTAATTTTTAAAGTTTAAATTAATTATTATACCTTATTTTTTACTGAGTAAATTAATCCTAAAATTTTATCATTAATAAATGGAATATTTAAATAGTGGTGAGTGAAAAAGTGGATAAATAAGAGATAAAATTATAATAATTTGGTGGATAAATAATGATATAAAAAAGAGATATGAGTGATAACGTGTGTTATGAGTGAAATAAATGATTTTTTCACTAAGTTTTGAGAGTCCCCCGAGAATTAAAACTAAATTCTAGAAAGAGTCTGGGACTCTTGTGATAAAAATGAAATTGCTAAATTTCAAACCCCTAATTCCAAGAGTTTTAATTGAGAAATGAAAATAATAGATTTTCAAAATAAAAAAATTAAAATTAAAAGGTTTTAAATGATAACTTACTTTTGGAAAATTACTTGCCCCAAAACCACCAAATGTTTTTTAATTTGGGAAAATGATTGAGATCTCTTTCAAATATTAGAATCATATCTTAATCATGATCTTTAAATTGAAAAATAATGTGATTTTCCTATGAAAAATCACAAAAAACACCATTTTTATACTTAAAGGAAATATTATTATCAATTTAAATTGATTATTTATATTTTAATTATTTATTTATTATTATTATTGCTGCTGCTATTATTGCTGTTATTATTATTATTATTACTATTATTTTTATTTCTATTTATTTACATAAATCTATATCTTATACTTATTTTATATTTACTTAAGAATATATTTAAAATAACTTAATTTTAATATAACTTAGTCTCAGAGGAAAATAAAAGGAACTTAATTTTTAATTAAATTAAATTAAGTTTTAATATTAAATTGCTTTTATTAGAAAATGTCTGCCTTAAATTATAGAATAAAATTCTTTCTATAAAATAGCATAAAGCTAACTAAATTTAGAAAAAATAAAAAGTAAATTAAGGTGCCTGTATCACAAGAGTGAATTTAATACATTAAATTTAAGTATTTTAAACTAAAATCACACGGAATTGTGTGAATAATATAAAATGTATTTAAATAAATAGATAGTAAATAAAGTTTCATTGTTTGCGAAAAACGCAATTTTTAGTGCAAAAATTATGAAAAATGTAGAATTACAGAAAATAAAATGCATGGATCGATAGAGCTCGAGCTGCTCTACAAAGTGCACACAAAGCGCAGTAAAGTTAGTGGCATGTGCGTGAGTTGCGTTGTTAAAAAGGAAAGTGCGATAGGCCTCGCTAATTAATCACTTTTTGATTTCCATTATAAGTTTAATTATTAAAGTAGTAATTATTAATTATTAAAAATCAAACGTAATTCAAATGTGGAGATAAAACCGCATCACTCCCTAAATAGTTTGAAAGGTAAAACTTTTCAACTAATCGGTCAATAGGGTACAAACCCCATATATTCTTGATCAGCATCTCAAACTCTATGAGACTGGTAAGTATGGCGTCGAAATAAAATTATGAAATTTTTCCCAACTTCACCGTACTTGCATTCTCTGAATCGCATCTCTCAAATTAAGTTAAAATCTGTACTTTTAAATTTTCTTATTTATCGATATATTTAAAACTTTTTATCAACTTATGAATTCTGCGTGTACATACGTATTGTGGTTTATGTATTAATTAAAAATATTAATTGAATTGTTTTTTTTTATTTTTCCTCACTATTTTTGTAACTAAAAATGAATAAATGATTATAAATATTTCTTTAATTATAAATTTTCATTTAATTCAGAATGAATTCCTTGCATTATTCTTATCCAACATTATTAAAAATATATAAAAAAACAAATTTAAGTAAATTTAGCATTTAAGACATGAAGGCCTTTACTTTTTTTTATAAAGCTCATTGTTCATCGCTTGAGATGCAAAGGTAATGGTAGTTCCTTGTGAGAATACAATAATAGTAAGTTGCTTTTTCTATGTGACTCTCAATAAATAGTCCACAGCTGCAGTTAAATCATAATCAGTCATTTCTTCAAATCAAATTCAAGTTGAAATAGTGAGTGTAGAAATAAATTTTCAAAATATATTATAGCTAATAATAGAATAAACTTGATTGTAATTGTTTTTAATGTTTTAATTGAATCATTTAAATTTCTAATGGTAATAAAAAAAATGGGCCAAAAGTAGCAAATTTTTCTATGGTTTTTAGCAGCATAATTATTATGAATAATTGTCATACATTTTATTAATAATTAAGAAAATATATATTGATTAATGATGATGATGAATAACTTAAGGTAAGGTGAATAGGAAAACTAGAAATAAAGATCTCTAGTATTAAATATATAATTATTATTGTTATTGTTATTGCTATTGCTATTGTTATTATTATTGAGCGTATATTTATTAGTTAGTTGTATTTAGTACTTAAGGTGCAAAATTTTTCTTATTCAAATAGTCATTATCTGTCTTATTTCTTCTGTAGGGGGAGTGACTTTGGCCTTTTGGACCTATGTGCCTCTCATAGGGTGTTCCCGAGGGTCTTGTCCCTTGTCATCTCGTCCCATGTCCCGACTTGCCTCTTCGGACCCCGACTCTGCCTGGGCGCGGCCTTTATCAGAGTAGTCCCTGGGGGGCATGTCCCTTGCCTGGACCGGTCAGCGTGCCAACCACCTCAGACTGATCTTTTTTTATTCTTTCGCTTTTTTTTAGAGATGTTTTTTAGTGTTTTTTTTCATCTCTCAGTCGTCAGATGTGAGCTTCTTTTGAGATCAGGTAGACATCTTTAGCAATAACAATAACAATAATAATTATATATTGATTAATGATTATAAAATTTATTAAAAGTGAACTAACATTTTTAGTTATTCTGAATAGATATATGGTAAAGTATTAATTAAACTATTTAAACTATCTTAACTTTAAACAAATTTTAATGTTCAAGATTCAAGATCAGATTTAAATATAGAACAGAAATTATTGTAAGTTAATTATCATTTATATAAATTATACTTATTAGATATCTACTAGTATTTAATTTCACATATCTTAACTTTATTTATCAACTAAAAATCACTCTTAATTATTAAACAATATAAACATTAAAAGAGTAAATAAATATATTCAAAAATACATAATAATCATTTTACCATATTTAATTGAACTTACTGATTATCATTAATTTGCTTTTCAATTCTCTTCTTGTTATTATGATATATGCTATTAGAATTTCTAAAAATTACATAATTCTACAATTCACTAATTCAACTTATATTTGATAACTGGTGAAATCAAGGGACCATTCATAATAAATCCCTCGCTTGATGATAAAATTACATGAAGCATAATCACTGGTTCTCTCGTTTGAGAGTTGATTATATATTATGACAAGGATTCATCACGAGTACCTGATATCCTGAAAATGTTTAAAGTGTAGCCATCAGCTTAATCAATAATTTATTCCAAACTGGATAGCCATGAGACTTAGTCATTTTTAAAAAGTATTCATCAATGTTGCTGCCATTTAAAATTTTTGAATCTCCCCGACACGAGCACCTTTCACAATATTCATTCCCATACCAGCACATGCTAAAATAAAATCTGTGAGAAATTAGGCTAATTCTTGAAAGATCAAGAAAGTTGTTCATATTTACTACTTGAAGATGTTTTTATCCATAAATAATTCCTCAGGATTGACTTTTAGCCACACTAATTCTACTTTTAGATTTAAGATTAATTCTATCTAGATTTTCAGCTTCCTGAGCCTATTTTTTAAAAAAAACTTGGAGGTGAGTAATTAGCAAATGCAAAAGTCAAAGATTTTAACTAGAAGCAACTGTAGTGATTGATCAGCCTCTGGAGAGGGCTGTATTTACTTCCTAATGCAACAAACTTGAAGTGAAATGAGAAGATTAGCAAGAAAAGCAATTTTTTTTGGAACAGTTGATTAAGTTATTATTTTATTTTTATTTAAATTAATTTATTAAGATTACAATTAAAATACTTATCTATCTTGACAAACTAATTAAAAGAAACTTTTTGAAATTTAATTGATAAAAATTAACATTTTAATCCTAGTTTCTTCCTCCTTTCTAGCCAAAATTCATCACTGGTTGTTTCTACTTATTTTCAATCATTGTTCTTAGATTAAGACGTAATGCTATTTTTGCGCTTATCATTATCTTGCTTGTATTTATCTTTCTCTTCTCTTTTTCTATCTATTCTGTACTTTTCACTGCTTGATGAGGAGAATATCTTTTTATTGGGTTATAATCGCTATTTTCATATTTATATCTATCCCCTATCTTTTACCAGATTGTCTTGATTTATAATCATAATTCCTATCCTTTCTATCTCTATCTCTTGATAATGAAGAGGATCTTTTCTTATCTCTTTATTATTCTTTAATCTTATCATTGCTATTCGATCTCGACTTTGATCCTGAACTAAACCTGTAAGGTGAAAAGTTCCCTCTATTGGTATTTATGTCATCTCTATCTCTATCTTCATTAGTTTTATCTCTGCTTCTTCCTAAGTATTGCTTCTCCTTTGCTTTTATCTCTTCCATAAACATTTTATTTTCATCTTTTTTAAGATCCTATAAACTCTCTTCCTCCACTTCTTTGATTTCTTAATCATGAGCTTGCAAACTTAAAGTGCTGATTTTGGGTTCGAGCAGGCCATCTTCCTCGAATGCATATCTCTTATTGATTCTAGGGAGTTGTACCTCACAAAATATCTCATCTCTGATCAAATGATCTATGTTTTCATCGATATGCATCACTTCAAATCGGCCTTCTTCCTTGTGAAAAGCAATTCAACGATAATCTTTTTATAGAGGTCCTAGCACTTTATACATATCTTTTGCCTAAGCAGTAAGTCTCCAGTAGAATGCTCCCAGAGCACGGATGTACTTAAAACCCCATTAGTCAATTAAGAACGAAGATTAGGAGATAAGAACAATTAAATTAAAATATAATTATAATTGGCGCAAATTAAATATAATTAGGCTAAAAACAAATTTACGCAACCTGATTGGTTTATTTTATAGAGACAATTATTCGAGCCAATGGTTTTAATAATTAGCCAAAAGTTAATTAATTTGCGCCAATTATAATTATATTTTAATTTAATTGTTCTTATCTCCTAATCTTGGTTCTTAATTGACTAATGGGGTTTTATAATCTTTGTGTTTAATGAATTCCAAAATATCATCGGTGTCTGGTTGAATCTGCAGCATTTACAAGATTTAGTAGAGAAACTTTGATGGTTTATTTACACCTCAATCGGTACTCCTACATTTTTTAATTCAATAGCCCTATCTACTAGAGTTTCAGTAGTAAAAGCGAAATATTTCTCTTTGTAATAAGAGTCGTTATGGATTTTTAACCTTATAATTTTATCAATAAGGAATTGAGGATTAGTATCATGAACTTAGTGGACTCTTGAATCAGTTATTAGCCATTTTGTAATTTAATTTATAATTATATATATTTAGAAATGATTAAACTTTAAAAGTCATAGAAAAAATATATATATTTACCTAGAATGAGATAATAATAAACTTTTTAATTATAGTATTTAAATAAAATTTAGTTAAATTATTAAACCACATTAAAAACAATGATTAAATTCTAGTTATAGTGTTATTTAGTACTAATATAAATATTAATTCATATTAGTCATATGACATTTTGTTTACTAAAAATAACATTAAGTTTTTATGAGCATATAAAAAATATTTAATATTCCATTAATTAAACTTTAAAATATTAAAAAGAGCTTAAAAGTAACCAATTCATTTATAAAAATCAAATAATTCTTTTTTTTATATATTTATTTATAACAACTTATAGTTGTTTATATTAATTAAATTTCATACTTAAAATAAGTTATATTATTATTATATTTAAATTTATGCTAAACATAACTTAAATTAAATAAACATTAGAGATGTGTTTGATTATTATAATTTAATTAAATTATATAAATAAAATAAAGAAAAGCTTGATTGATTTCTCGTTCTTAGTAATTTTTTAATTTTCACTTAATTTCATTTAATAAAATTGCTCTTTTAGCATAATACACTAGAGCCCAATTTTCGTTGGGTATTTCACATTAAATACTGACAAAGTTTTTATCGGTAACTTGAGTGACAACTTCAACAAGTTAACCTCCTGGTTTTTCTCTAAGTTGCTCAGCCTGAATATTACCTTTTGGAATTAATGAGGCTTCCTCTTTGCTGCCTTAAGTCTTAATTTTGCATTTACCATCACTGTAGATAGTCTTAATCCAGTCATTCTATTTGTCTGGCTGCTTTTCTTCGAACTTAGGATAAGGATCACTTACAAACTCTTGAACATGATCGACGGTTGCAAAGAACGGTGTTAAATTATCTTTGAAAGTTTTCTTGCATAATTTAGCGAAAGCTTTCAAAAACATGGTGAAAATCTCTTTAGCTTTCTCTTCATAGGCCTTACGCTTTTTTTTAGGAATTATTAGCTTGCAGTTTTTTCTGGATCTTTGACTAGAAAGTGCTATTAGCAAAAATGCCTTCCCATCTTACTTGATCAGAGTCTGTGCATACACCATCACCATGCATAAAATTATTCTTCAAGGACCCTTCATACTTTGAACCATCTAATACTACATAGTTCCAATGCAATGCTGTTTTCCCTTTGACTATCCAAAACCCCAAAACCCTTTCAGTAGTTTGATTGAGTTTTTGATTGATAAAAGTAGACTATTAGTGCATACTTTATTAGGGTTTTAATAGGGTTTATGTAGGGGTTTAATGTTTAAATATTAGTATTTTAAGTGAGTATATGCGAGGTTTAGGGTCAGTTTATGACAGTGAGTATATAGATTTATTGTTTAAGTTGCGATATGGATGTGATGAATATAGTGAATAACTCAAGCCTGTTCTGAATTATACGTCTATAGCAAGGCTACTCCATAAATCTCCAGCAACTGTGAGGTCTCACTGTCTATTAGCATTGAATTTAAAGAGATAGCATCTTAATTCTAAGCCTAAGAGACCCTTAAAATTTTGGCAGCATCATATTGAATATCTTATTAATGATAAGACTCTTAAATACTGGGCTCATTTCTCTCTAGCCTAGAGGGCTGTGATGTTTCATCGCCAATTTCCTGAGTTTCAAATATCTGCTTAATCGATAGCTAACATATATAAAAAGAACGGAATATCTTACAAGACAGTCAATCGCATTAAGAGAGTGATTGACTTTAATGTTCCATTTTATAAGACTAATTTAAATTATATATTCGATTAAATGCAGAGGTCTTAAGAGAATAATATAAAGTTCATACATGCTGATGAAGGTGTATTTACTTTCAATACCTTTATATCAAGGTCTTGATACAAGAAGTATAGTAATATAGAAGTTTATGACTAAAAGGTTAAGGTTTAAACTCATGCTATTCTTGGAGGAATAAGTGAAGATAGTGGCCTCGAGACTTATGTTATTCACCCTCGTTTTATAAAGACTTAATAATATATTAAGTTCTTGCAATAACTCAGATGTAAGTACGCTGACTAAGAGATTGTTCTATTCGTTGATAACTTGTCAGTTCATAAAACTAAAGACTCAAGGAATGAATATGAAAGGCTAAATATAACACCTGTATTTTATGTTCCTTACGGCCCTTAGTTCAATGGAATTGGATGATATTGGGAGTTATTGATAGGTCATTATATGAAATTGCTGCTCTACCATCTGATGCATGATTTAAAGATAGATACAGTTTATTTTATTAAGAGTGCTGCTAAAAGAGTCAGCGATGATTAAGCTAAAGTATGCGCTAGAGAAGGGAGATTTTGTGTTTATAATAAGTATTAGATTTAAACTAATGAATAATTTCACATTTTAAATTTGCCCGTAGGGATTTGGCTTCTCTTTCTTTTCTTTCTCTTAAGGCTTGCTTGGGCCATGTTTCTTCTCTTTGTGCCAGCCTCTGCATCTATGTTCATCTCGTCTGGCTTTTAGAAATCTTTGTAGAGTCTCTTACTCAATTCATGCTTTACTTGAGACTTTCTCTCTCTGTTTAATTTGCTGTGCTCTTTCATCAAGTATATAGCAGTACCAGGTTTTTCTATAAAGTTAGAAGACTAAGCTTACTTGAGATGAAAGGATGTTTTTGAAGTTCCTACAGCTAGGTATCACTTATTTTAATACCTTGCTTCTCTTTTTCTTCAGGAGAGATGCTGTATCGTTTCTTGTGAGCTTCTTAAATAACTTTATTTAAGTACTCAGGTTTCAGAGTTGCAAGAACACTAAAGAAGAAGTTTCTCTGTGGCAACTTATTAGAGAGCTGTAGCTTTGATGGAAGGTAGAGAGCTACGTCCGGATCACTCATAGCATCGTCATATAGGTTTGTCACTGATATTTCAGGGTAGTTAGGTATCTCTATCATCCTAATTTCATTAGACTTAAAAGCTTTTTTCTCTTCACTTAGTAAGGCTTTTAAGAATGAGATTTTTGTTCCCTCCTAAGTTGGGAAGAAGATTCCAACTATAACAATTGTATTGATTATACATGAAAACTTACCTTGCTATATCAAGTATCTGTAGAGGTCCTCTTTACTTCTGAATTTACCTATAAATCTTGAGATTATATCCTCTTCATTGCATCATTCAATGGATTCCATTACTTCCAGTTTCTATAAATGTTTATGAAATTTAAAATTATGGATATCCATTCTAAACTTACTAAAATTTTACTACTAAATAGAAAGATCCAACTGGAGGTCAACCTGAATCACATATATAGAGAAAGATGGAGGAACTTTCTCCAGGTTTCAGAGTTTGACTTCCATTTTTATCAAACTTTCTCCATTAAATTGATCCTAATAATAATTAATTTAATTAGGTGCTGCTCCTAATTTACTTAAAACTTAATTAAGAGGTTAAAATAAAGTTCAAAACCGTATTAGGAGGTACATTAAAAAAATTAAATTGTTAAACTTCCCCTCCTAATTAAATTCAAACTTGATTTGGAGGACCTCCTAGAGAAAAAAACTTCATTAGGAGTATTTAATTATAAATGCCATACATTTATGGGATAATTTTTTTAAATTATTTTAAACTATGGAATTTAAATTTTCAAGCTGAATTAAAATTATTTGAAAATATTATGAGTTGCTAAGTTTTATTTGATATTGTAGAAATACATTTGAATTTGGAAAATTAATTTTTTTAAAAATAAATATAAATAAAAATCTTGGCAGTTAAAGTTGGCCAATTTAAACGATCTTGGGCTCATTCGATAGAGAATTCAAAATTAACTGGACTTTATTATTGGCAGTACTATTTTATCGCATCCCTGCAGCGAGATAACTTGAGTTTAATTAAATGCCTTTAAATTCAATAAATTATACCATCACATTAAACTCAAGTTATCTCGCTCCAGGGATTCGATTAAATTGTATCGCCAATAATAAAGTCTAGCTAATTTTGAATTCTCTATCGATTGAGCCCAAGATCGTTCAAATTGGCAAACTTTAACTGTCACGATTTTGATTTATTATTAATTTAATTAATTATATTTTCCCAATTTCGAATGTATTCCTACAATATTACAATAAAATATATCAGAAAACTAAAATGAGCGCTAACCTTTTGAGAAGAGCGGCATTACTTGGACCAAGTAAATGAAATTTATCATTCCAGCAACCAAGAAAAGTAGAGACCAGAGACGGTTGTACTCAGTGGGAGCCTACTTATGACAACTTTGACCAGTCTAGTGAGATTTAAATATAAGTTAAGTAGGATGTTATCAAAGAAGCTGTGCAAATTGAGGAGGAGGTTAAACAACCCGCCATAGAGCATTAATAAATCACAGCCAAAGTTGACTATTAATGCAAAGATTGCAATAAAGTTTTCCCTTACAAGTCAACTTATAAGAGACACTTGAGAGATATACACAACGATATGCCAAGGTTATATCTCAAGCATTAAAAGAATGATGGGAAGTATGTCTGTGAGTTCTGTGAGAAGCCATTTTCTCATACTAGAGACCTCAAAGTGCACTTAAAGAAAAAGCACAATTAAAGTTTTGTCTTTTTTTCATGAACCTACAGGGAATAGATTCCTCTAAAAGAGAAGATCAAGAAATCGAGTGGAGTCTCTTAGAGTTGAAGTCTAGAAGTAAGTCAAAATGAAGAAAGCAGTCAAGAACTTTCCTGTCTCTGATATAATAAAAACAACATGGTAAAAATTGATGAGATGAAGATTCCTATCATAAAAAAATATTGACTTAGATTCTTGCCTAGAAAGCTACTTCACTCTTGAAAAAAATTAGAGAAGAGAGTCATAACTGATGACTAATATGCTAAAAAGATATATCCTTTCAATTACTTCCTTGCTGATGACAAGTTCCAAATGGAATTTGCTAATGAGTATTATGCTCTTTAAAAGGCAAAGTTAAATGAGTGTAGGCATATCATCTAGCTTGATGCTATTTTACTTGGTACAGATCATGTAGCCTTCAGGCTTCCTTTATTTGAAATGACTTACAGAGAATTCTTATCTGACGATAGATGTCAGAGATAAATTAGCTAGATAGTATAGCAGATAGTTGAGGGATTGAAGAGCTTCACAAGCTAGGTTATGTTCATGGAGACTTAAAGCCAGAGAACATCATGATGAACTTTCGGCCTCTTAGAGTTTATTTATTGACTTCAATAGAGCTCATAGAGTGCAAGCCTCTGCATAAGGAAATGTATACGGCATTCCTGGATATTTCCCAGAGCGAGAGGATGGAGAGATGGAGACACTTAATGGGATATCTGGGCTCTAGCAGTAATAGTAATAGAGAGCGACATGCCAAGAAACGATTACTTTAGCTGCAGGGGTGCGAGATTCTAAGCAGAGAATCAAACAATATCTCGATAAAAAAAAATAAATGGAGGTCTCAGAGAACTTGCATACTCAACTATTATCAAGCCAAGCTAAGAGAATTAACAAACAATAGAAACAATCAAACATCAACTTAGAAAGATAAAATTCAGAGAACTGCAACATGACTCTAAGCTTATGTTTGTGTGAAGTATTTTAAAAAACTCGCTTGTTATACTCACTTAAAATACTAATATTTAAACATTAAACCCCTAAATAAACCTTATTAAAACCCTAATAAAGTATGCACTAATAGTCTACTTTATAATATCAATCAAAAACTCAATCAAACTACTGAAAGGGTTTTGGGGCGATTAGCCAGAGTATTCAGGTCCTGAAGAATATTTGTAAGTACCATCCATGCATGAGATCGTCTTCCTAATCCACTTCATATTCTTCGTTACCAAATTCACTAGCAGTTGTGCCTGAAAAAGTAATTTTCCCGTGACTATTCTTCACTTAAACGCCACTTGAAAGTTTCCAATTGCCAACATACATAGTTCCATTAATATATTCAAATCTACCTATGCCAGACCTTGGTATTTTTTTATTTCTTCTTATTCTTAAGTTGGGTCTGGTTATGATGCTGGAACATGACTTTTTTCATACTTATTTTATTTATATTTAAACTATTTTAATTTACTTCAATTTTTATAAAAGACTATCAATAAATTATACTTTTTAGATTGAATTTTAATTCTTTGTTAATTTAGTTAAGTTAAAAAGAAATTACCCATTTCCTCCTAAGAATTTCAATTTAACTTCTTTGGTGACCCAGGACCTGATTTATCAGCATTATTATTATTCATTTACATAGATAATTTATACTTTGTAAGTTTTCTCCTGACTGCTTAATTTTTGCCTGCTAAAACTGCTAATTAATCGAGGAACATCTTATGTTATTTATAGAGCATTAATTTCTATTCAATTTACTTGGTATTGCTTTTTTCTATTAGATTTTATTAAATAATTTAGTTATTCTGTCAATCTTCTCATTTTTGTCTAATGTTAACTTTTGTACTTCAGCAGACGTATCCTCTTAAGATTTAGATCATCCATATATTTTTAAATTTGTCCTTGTCTTCGTCAAAAGTTTTCTTGTCCTCCATTAATTTTTATCTTTCCATGATGATATACTCCTTCGTCTCTCAGTCTCCTCTGTTTTATCATTAATTGCAATTTATGCCACTAGATTTCTGGCGTTTGTTAAGAAATGCCTTGTTGATTCTTTTTTTCTCTATATTTATTTAGATAATCCAAAACTTTTGGTTTGTTTGTAAAGGGCTCAATTCATTTGATGATGAGTAAGTTTAGGACTTGGATACTTTCGACGCACTCAGTTAATCATCATTTTAGTACAATGAAAGCTTTTTTTATTACTCAAATTGGTTAGCTTAATGAGATTATCTTACTTAAGCATAATTCCAATTTTCTAAATTGTATTTATTTCATCGAAAACATTGATCTACTTATTATTCTCTTCATCATTTGAAATGTCAAGAAATGATAGTTGATTATTCTTCTTTTCAGCATGAGGCATGCTATGAAACTAGCTCCTTTACTATAGCTTAATACCATTGATTTCTCTAATGAGTTCTGCTCTATTATACCTCGTTTGAATGATTTTCTGAAACACTCTAAGTGCAAATTTCTTCTCCTTATTCGAATCTTTAAACTCGCGTTCCCTTTCTCATGCTATCAATAATTTCTCGGTTTCCATCTGAACTATGAATGGATTCTAACTCTCTAATTCAAAATTGTCAACTCATCATTATTTGATAATTTTAAGCATTTTTAATTCGTTTTCCCTGAATATGCCCGCATTTAAAAGTTAGGTTTTCAAGAATTCAAGTGCCGTTTATCTGTTGTAACCTAGAGTGGGTAGCATGCCAATTTAATAGCCCAAAGAATGGTAATCCTGTCTCCCTGAAATTGAATTTAGAGGTCTGAATTTCGATCGAGAAGATTGTTAATAAAGATTTTATTTAAAGTATCATGAATTATGTCAGTCAAACCCAAAAATAATTATATATCTATTTTTTATTAAGTCTTTGCTTAATTATTATTTTATTTTCTAAAATAAGGCAATGATTTATTTATTCTTAATTCATTTTATCAAAAATTGATTAATTTCTTTTTAAGATGAAATTGATTCTCTAGAATTAACTTACTTATTGTGGTTTACTAATTTATTAAGAAGATTAATTCCAGACATAGAATTTAAATTTTTATGAGTTTAAAGTATGATTTGAGTAATTGATTGACCATTATAGCTCTCTCTAGCATGCATATTATAGTTTTTTAATTTATTATTAGATTTGATAAAAAGTTGAGTGTTTGACAGTTATTCGTGCTTAGATGTTTGAGGTTTATTAATATTACTTCTATCTTATTACATATCTTTCTGCTGTTGCATGAGATTTTTGTAGGTTGCCTTTGGTAGGGATATTCCTTCTAATGAATCTTTTAATTTTGCTCCTCTCCCTTTCTAAGTAAAATTATAAATAGAAAGCCATACTAATGATAATAATATAAGTATTAAAGGTTGTTTATTGGACTTATTAACATGATTTTGAAATTTTTTAGCAAAACTAAGTTTGTAGGCTTCAGGGGATGTAGGGGTAACATCCATCATAAAGTTTTATATTCCATTATGGCGAGTATTTGTAGCTTTTCTATTAAAAAAAATTATTTTTAGTATTCTGCTATTTTATTTTATTACAAATTTATTAATTTAATCAAATAAACAATAAAATTGGACTTAGTTATACAAATCAATAATGATAAGATAATTACAAATGAGAGAAGTAGAATTTATAATTTTATAATTAACTGTTAATATTAAATATGGAGAGAACTTAACCCACCCAAGAACCTACTGAAGGCCAAGTCATTCAAAACTATCAGAATCTTCAGAGAGATACTTCCCTCTTAGTTACCAAGATTCTTGAAATTGAAGGTGAAAATAAAAAGCATAAATAAGTAAATATAATGAATTAACATACGAATATATATTCATAATACCACAATAAGTAAATAAAATTGGCTGGCTCTTTAAAAATATTTTGAATTTGAAATGAAGTTTTATATCAATATTGGTTTATATAGACTTACTTGTATTAGAGACAATTAGGGATTTGGAGGATGATAGAAAATGCTGGAGAATGGTTTATGGAGTTCTTTTTAAGAAGACCAAGGGAGAAACCGTTCCCGAACTTGTTGCTGAAATTTTAAACATGGGAAATTTCATCAATTTTTTAATATACAACTAAATCAAGCAAATCATTGATGCTTTTAGTCATAAGAAGGGAGAGATCTCTAGATTAGAGCAGAAGTAAATCAATTAATATAAATCATTATTCATTTTTATAGACACCACAGCTTAATGAAACAAGCTAAGGAAAGACAAGAAGAAGTCAAGAGCGAAGTTTAGTCTAGATGGGTCCTTTTTCAATGAAGAAGATATCACTGCTGCAAAAGTGCTAATACTTTGTGGAACGTTAATCGCAAATTTTTATCTTCAATTTCAATCATTATGGGGATTTTATCAAATTCAAATCACTAGTAAGTTTAAATTTTAATTTGATATTATTTAGGTTATAAAATGTCAGATAAAACTTTATCAAAGCTAGAGTAAAATTCTGTGAAAGATTCCCGCATCTACACATAAATTCTCTAGTAAGTCTCATAAAATCATTAAAGAGACCTCTGCTAATTGAAAATTTTGAAAGGTATATCTTTATTTAAAGAAACCAGAGAAAACTTAACAAATTAAGAGAATTCATTGAGAATCGAAGCTAGTACTTTGATCAGAAGACTTAGTGGAGAGTTGAAGTTGAGTTATGATGAAAGAGTTTGTCACTTCTAAGTCATGTTTAATTAGCCATATTTTGAAAATAAAGAGAATAATTGCATTTATGATATTTTCTGGATGAAGAAGCACTGAATAAATGAGCAGCATATTAGGATATTCATGGAATTTGATAAACTTATAATGAATAAGGTATTCAGTTGAAGGTACAGGATCAATCAATAATTAACAAAGAAAGTAAGAATATAAATTAACATTCTAAATATTTCTTAGAAATCAGATTCACTGAAGAGAAATTGAAATTTGGTAAAGTAATTTCATTGAATGATTATATTGATTATCTTTTGTTTATTTATTCAAACTATCCTGAGTTTCACTTTGATAGAAAACACACTTTACTTTTTTATAAAAACTAGATTTAGCCTTAATGCTATGATTCTAACAGTCACTTTGTGTTAACTAAGATTATTTCTGTGCCTTAAACAGCTGACAAGTTTACCATTCGTATTATGCATTCTATTGATAGATAGGTATTTCACTAATTTGAGTTGAAGAAGCAATCAGCTTCAATTATAGATAGTTCTTCTCAAATAACAGAGCAGCAATTTGTCTCAGACAGTTATGACTACCACAAACTTTACCTTGATTCCCCTCCTGAGATATGCATGGTCTGTTTAAATGAAGAACTTTTTTATTTCAAAAAGCATGAAGATAAGATCAGAATGAGCAGAAATAAGTATTTTTAGTAGGAAGTAGATCTTTGTTTATCTGATCTCAACATCTACGAAAAGAGCTTAGATTTTTTATTCAAAGAAACTGATCACAACATATTGTAAATGTAAAGCTAGTAGCAGCAACAGTTTGAACCAATACCATTTCATCACACATGTACTGTGGCATTTGCAACATCAAGTACTAAGACTACATAATTCATAAAGAAAGCGATGAGCATAAACTCAACATAATGCGCGAGTGCTATATTTAGATTTGATTGATAAGGAAATTAATGGATTAAACACTAAACAGTCAAATCATTTGAATTTAGAGAAATAAAAGTTATAGATTCAGGTTTCTTAAAAATACGACTCTGATTAAAATAGCTGTGAATTATCATAGAAATACTAAATTACTGATCTCTAAACAATTCCAGAATAAAATAAAGATGTAGTAGAAAAGATTCCATTATATAATTATTCTAATATTAGCTTTTACAATGTAGTTTTTCCACAAAAATCATTGTTTAACAATCAAATTCTTAACTTGTTAGCTAGAATGATGAGTTATTTAATAAAAAACAACCTAAAAGTAATAGAACATTTATTCTCTCTTAAAAAATCATATAGTCAAGCTAAATCCCCGAATTCATTTCTTAGTAGTTAGGATAATAGTACAAACTAGTTACAGCAATAGTTCAGTACTAATTAAAATGTTAATAAGCGAACATTCTAAAATTAATCAGCAAATAACCTATAAAGAGCGTCAACATAATCAACATTTATACAGTAACAGTATAAATTTATTGTTTTTGTATTTGAAAGTCAATGGGCAGTAATTAGAAAAAGGGAGGAGCAGTTTATAATCAAACCTGCTAGGAAAATTATAAAATTAATTACATCTTTTTAAAGTTTATTATAACTAAGTAACAAATTTATTTTATTATAAATACTAGAGAATTCAAAAAATATTTAAACGGTCTCTCAAATCATAGAATTATATTTTTTAGGTGTGAGTTTTTTCCTCCCGTAGAAACTATAACATTTACACTTTAGACACAATATGGCATTTTAATATACAAATAACCAAAAGAGAGTACAATCAAGGATTTCACAACAGAATAAAACTTATCTTAATAATAATTTACCTAGAGAAAATAAAAAGAGGAAGAATGATTTAATGTCATAATCAACTCAATATGCAAATGAAGATTAGGAAAACGATAAAAAAAACATGACCCACAAAAGCAATCATAAAAGATTTAAACCCAACTTAGAAAATAAACAGGATTAAGATTCTTGAAAAAATTGTAGAATCTTATTGACTTATATACTGAGTATAGATTTCATTAATTTATCATTTTATGTAATTTGTTTCTATATAAGACACATAATTAAGTAAATTATTGTAACAAATAAAAAATCCAATTAAATCGAATCAAATTATTAATGATGTAAACTCAAAAAGATCATGTTCATAGGTAGAAATGCCTCCATCTTCAAGAACTTTACATTTGCTGTGAGAAATGGGAAACTTTAAACAACTAAAAGAGCACTCTCTCTTAATCTAGTCGCAGTCCATAGTCATTTCATCTATATCTTTAGTACTGGTCAAATCGTCATCGTATAGTATTTTGAATTGTATCAAGTTTGAATGAAGTATGTGTCTAGTCAAAAGCTGATAATGAGATTTGCTTGATTATATTAAGAGAATCAGTTTTTATTAGCTAATTGTTGCCATTTGACAATTTCATATCTACATCTTGCTTGTTTTCAGTTTATTTGAGAAATCTAAGATTTCTATCAGGCATGTTAGCTTTCTCGTCACTTAGATTATAATTAGAGTAGTCATCATGTTTGCATCTAGTTTCTCTGAGTTCATCTTGGATAAGTAATTTGAAAAGTTGATTAATTTAATATTTGCATTATTTTCTTACAAAAAATAAATGCTGAGCAAAAATATTGATTTCATTTTCAATTCAATTAAATTGATTCAGTTATCAAAATAAAGGTAGTTATTATTTGTTATGAGGCTTTATATAAGATGCAGTAGTTTATTTTGAATAATAAATATATAATCAAAAAAAATGATATCATTTTCTATTTTAAATATGTTATAATTTGAATTTGTTTTGACAAAAATTAAAAGTGGCCTGAAAAAAAATTTATTAAGATAATTAATAAAAATTATTTTAACTTCTAAGACTCTCTATAATTCTAAAAAATAGTTTAATTCTATTAAAAAATCAAATTACATTTCTTTAATACCTTAAGTTAATTTTTTATTAATTTGTTTTAAATTAATTTATATTCAACTTTAACAAATATATTCCTTCCCTCATCTTTATTTTTTTCTTCTCTCCTGTTAGGTATAGGTTCTAAATGGAACTTCATCAGAAATATCAGCTAACTCACTCTTCTCTCTATCCATTTATTCAAATAATCTCTACATTGAGAGGTACTTCTTATGATCCAAATATGATGGATTGTTGACAATCAGATAGAAACTTAATTGAGTGTGGCTGTATCCGAAATTTCAAGGATCGAAGAAGTATTAAATATTTAATAGATTTTAATAAGTGCCTATATATTTCGATGTCTCCAATGTCATACTTCTCAAACCTCTCTTTGAATATTTTGAGGGTAATAGTAGATCTACCGATGGCTTGGTACTTTACCCTCTTTGCCCTTTAAAAATCTTTGATGGCAAAAAGAATGCGCTTATGGTCAGGCTCACTCTCATACTTGACAAAAACTGGCTCACTTCTTTCATCTCTCCTTCCATTATTTTCATTATCACATTTCATTGCTTGATTCTGGGAAGTAGATGTCAAATCTTATAATTCTCTGATAGGCTAGGCGCTATCTATCATTATTGATTGATCAGAATCGTCTCTCTTCACAACAGTAAAATCATTCAAACTCTCATTCTTGCAATCAAACATTGGAGAATCAACAGTAACATGAACGAAATTGGGATTCGCAGGCTTTTTATTGAAATTGATTGAGCTGTTAACACAAGGATTAGCATCAAAATTATTGGAAAGTCTATCTGGATGAGGTGAGAATCTGCAATATTAGTGTTAGATTGGTGGTAGATTTTTAGAGTTTTCATATCAAAGCAAAATACAAAAGTTTTTATCTTAATAAAATTTAATGATAATTGTATTTAACACTTAAATTGAACTTTTGAATTTCAAATTACTATTTTTTAGTATTAGCACTAGTAGTTAATATATATTGTTAGATTTGCTCCTTAAACACTTTGTTCCCTATTCAAAAATATTATTATATTAGTTATATTTTTATTTATTTATATCTTATTTGATCTGAACTAATCTATAATCTCTTGACTGGTCTTTGCTTCATTCCTTTCCTTTGACTTTAAATCTAGTTTCCTTGCTCTCTGCATGTCTCTCTTGTCTTGGAATATCTTAAGCTCATCTTGCTTCTTTATTCTTGCCATGTTCTTAGTTTTCCTCTCTTTTTGCAGAAATTATTCTTGGACCTTCTCTCTCTCTGCTTTTCTTTAATTGAGCAGTTCTTATTTTCTCTTTTATAAATCTTTTCTTTTAGGACCATATGTTATATGTTCCTTGGCTTCAACCTGATAGTTTAATTTATGGTCTATCTTTCTTAGCATTTTCAGTTTATCCAATTATTCTTCTTGCTTAATAAATTATAAGCATTGATTTAAGGGAAAAGTTCCAAAAGTAATTCTTTTGCTTTATATTGAGTTTACCAACCTTCTCAAGAACTGATGAAATTAATGAACTAAGCTTATTGATTTATTCTTTTGAGAATGAAGTCATTTATTATAACATTAAATAGGCGTTATTTCAATCACTTCTACTTCCCATATCCATGGATTAATAAACCTATTGTTAGGTTTTCCAACTTTATAAGTATTTGTCTTATAATATGAATTGGGTTTGATTCTTGTGATTTAGTCTAAGAAACTTTGATTATTTTGCATCAAATTTTTGGCTTAAATGAGCATATCTTTTTTGGATTGCACATCAATCATTTCGCTTTCTTTCACTTCGATTTTAGAGTCAATCTGCTTCTTATTTCTATCTTGTGCTTGCTCATCTTCCTGTACAAAGTGTATTTTTGAAGTTTGTTTTCCTTTAATGTGAAAAAAGATCCAGTAAAGTATATTTATCGAAATTTATTTTAAAGTCCGTTGAAACTTCTTCGAAAGTGGATTTTTTCTCGGTTTTTAGGAGAAAGTTTTCAATTCTTAATCGAATTCATTGTTTATCTTGGGAGCTTCTAGCTAATTTTTAAGAAAATAGTTTATCAGTGAATAATGGAGTCGTATTAGGTATATGAGATATAGAAAATAATAAATATGAATCTTGATGCATTTAATATTATTTGGAAATAAAGAGATTTTTTTTGAGTGAGTCATGTACTAAGAGTCTTATAACTCTGCGACTACTGTTTCTTATGGTTGTAACAGTTGGAAAGGAGTGACATCCTTAATTCTGCGAATTTTAATTCTATTTCTAGCGAGGGCTCTAAGAGTTGATTGAGCTCCCTGAGCCTCGGGTTTTTGTAACAACACCTCCACTTTTCTCATCTTGATGTAGATAGCGATAATACCAACTTACTTAATCGCCTTGACAACATCGACGTCTTAAGGTAGCCACCTATAGCTTGCAAGTACCTCCAACATATTTATGAATGGATAATAATCAAACTTAATATCAATTGGTACATAAAAAGAGAATGAGATTCGGGATTGTTGGAGGTAAACGAGCAGCTAGCAAATGCACGAGCTAATGAGTCAAGCACATTGATTGCCAATGCTGTGTGGGACACTTACCGGCATAAGGAGATGACTCTTCTCTATCAGACTTGACTTTCATACCACCTGTGATTCTTGCATAGGTTTAGCTGCCTCAAAGTCAGTTAGTAACATGGATTAAGGTGTTGTTGAATGTTGCCAAGATGTGGCACACTCCAAAAGGGTTTCGGTTTGATAACCTGCACCAACAACTAGGGTCAGTAGTAGGTAATTTTTTCCACATTATTATCATATCAAATTTAAGGATGTCCATTAAATACTCCTTTTAATTTATCTTTTTTTAAATTTGTATTTACAATTTTTTATGAAATAAAGGAAATTTTTTTAAATAATTAATTAGTAATAATAAAAATTGAAATGATCAGACATAGAAGATGACTGTGTACTCAAATAATATGTCGTTACAAAAAAGATTTCTTTAAATTTTATTTTTAGTGGCCATGCCTGGTAAAACTGGAAACGACAACGGTCAGGTGGATCACGAGGTCAACTAGAGATGGGAGCAGGGAGGCAAAACATTTTCTGACGATGATGATGAAGACTACGATGAAGAAGATGAAACTTATTTTTTAAAATTTACACATTTTCTAAAGTATTAATACTGTTTGTAATTACAACAATTTAATTTAAAAAATAAATTCAGCTGATTTCAAAAAAATCTTGATTATATGCTTGTTTTTCCACAAATGATCATTATTAGTTTATATTCATAAATTATTTAATGAAAAATTGTTTATAATTCCTTCTAAAAGTTAGATAAGGCAAATTTTTTTAAGTTTAAGGTGGTATTTATATTGATACACAAATTTGAATATTCAAAATGCATTGAATTGAAAGCTTTTAGGAAATAAATAAAAGGTGATATTGGGCTTGTACGTGTTAATCTGAGGATATGACCAACTCTTTGCTAGATAATATGATAAGCTGTCATATTTACTGTTTTAAAGTTCAATAAAATAACTACTCGTTTGTTCAGTGCCTTGATATTCTTTAGCTAAGAGACTCATTATCTAATCCTTGATTAAGTGTTAATCAAAATCATAAGAATCTACAGGTGTTAGAAAAGCTATACCTTCACTCAGAATATTGCTTTATCAAGAGGTCTTGGGGTCTTAGCGTCTATTATAATGTTGAAAACCTTCTGTTTCCGTATATTTTTACTTTCTCGTGACAAGGTTCTTAAATAATCTTATTTAATTCTTAATTATTTAAACACTTTAATTAAGACTTTTGTCAATTATTTGCCTCCAATTTTGAATTTTTATTTTCCATCAGCGAGGACCCCTTATATTTTCCATAAACTCTAATTCACTTCATTTAACATATCTATCCTTTGCTTAGACTATCAAAACTTCTTGGACCTTAAACTTAATGTGAAGTCCCCTTGTCAACCCTTATCTTCTTAAAAGTGCGCCTTTTTAAGGTTATAAGCATATTTAAGTTAATTAAGACTTAATTAAGTGTTTAATAAGTTTAATTATTATTCTTCTTAATTTAAATTTAAAAACTTGGCGCCAACTTAGAAAAACATCTTCCTTAAGCATGAACAACGAAATCGAATAACAGCATTCACAGGACTCCGTTTCACAAGTCAACCTGATGAATTAAAAAAACCTGAAAGCCCTTACTGAATAATCATAGATCTTATCTTAAGTTGATACACCTGCATTTAATTACCCAAATCTAAATGAAAACTCTTCTATAGACTTTTCTAAAAAGAGGGGCCGAAAGTCAGTCTATGAAGGAGCTGAGTATCCAGAACTAATTGATAAAGCAAGGTTGATTCTACCAAATAACAATTACAACATAGAGGAGTTACTAGAGCTTGAAGAGTTTTCAAAGCTTCGCACTCTAGAGATTTGCCAAGGTTCATAAGCAAGTATGTTCTAAACAAGACACAGAAAAACCTTCTAAGTCTTTGAAAGCGAAGTCAATCAAAGGCTTTGAAAATTCCTAGAGCGCTGTTTTGGACTTATCTTAAATGAATGGACTTGCCAATAAACAAGGTATTCAGTCCTCGGATCTGCTTAATGCATAGAGTAGCTTGACTCCTCAAGCTAATTACGGCGCTAAAATTTAATCTGAGATCACAAGCAACTACTTGAGGGAATATATGCTTCTAAAGCCTTAAGAGAGGTACTAATTCCTCGAGTAAATATGCCTTAGAAATAGTCAAAGCTTACTAGAGTTCTTAATGAGCCTCAAAACAACATGCTCCTCTAATTTCTATGATGGTATGTTTGGCCTTATACATGAGCTAAATCTCAATCTGAAGCTCGATCTTTAAGTCAAAACTAGGTTGTTTGTACAGTCTCTGTTATATTACAGAAATGAGCTAATTTAAGTTAATGAGGACTTACTTCAAAATTCTATGACCTTACTTGCCTATGACCCAATTCAGAATAAACTTTGGGTCTTGCCAATTACATATTTATTAATGAGGTCGAAAGCTTTTCCAAATTGTCAGATGAGTTGGTCTTACTTGACAGCAAAAATATCGGAATTATTCCTTTAATGGCTGGAACATTCTGCCTCTTCAAAATTGATCCTCAATTTGTGAGACTCTTACCAAACTCATTATAATGCCTAAATAATCCTTTTATATAAATTTTGAAATAAGACTGCGGATTGAGGTTAGTGAGAGAAATTCCTTTTAATGTGGTTGGAGATTTTGTCTAGATTTGCGCATTGAGTTAATCAAGCATTTATAGTGACTTGGATTCAATAATCAACCATATTAGCAACATTTTTATAAAGAAATGGGACTACTTAGATCAGTCCGACTTTTCCTTGCTCATCGCCCAAGTCTCAGTAGAGCTAAAGGAAAGAAATCCCAACTGGGTCAGCAAGCTTAGCAGCATTATTTAAGTTGTTGACTAAGTCATGACGATTTAGCTAGAAAGGTGTAAAGAAAAGGCCTGACATTATAGCAGACCTTATTAATGGCAACACTGGCTGCATCAAGCAAATAAAAAAATATCCTAAAAAAGTTGACGAGTTCTCTTGTTAATAGTTTTATAAAATGATTGGAAAGTTCAAAAAGAGCTCAATAAATAAAATAAAATCGTTGACTCTTATTGTTGTGCCCTATAAGAAAGCCATATAAACTAAAATGAAGGCATATAAGGACTTGAAAAGTAACTTGGATTTGGCTTCCTAACTTTACAGAAACTTTTCCTAAGTTTTATTTTATGGTCTGAAAAAAAGATATTTATTCTTAAACTTTGCCATTGGCAATGGCAAAACTCTACTTTGTTCATCTTTGGCAGTCCTCCTCACACTTAAGCATCATAAAAGTACTATAATAATTGGTAAAGGCGATTATTTAGTCCTACGAGATGGCAAAAAATACTAAAATATTATCGCAAATCAAACTTAACGTGAATCATGATCAATTTGAGAAAAAACTGGGGGTTTATTATATGACTCAAAAGTTTTTTGAAAATTGTTGTGCTGATGAAAGCTTTCTCACATAGCTGGAGGAAAGCATCGTTTTTGTTTACGAATATGACTGGATAATGTTTGACAGCACCGCCTAATAAATGAATGATACTATTAGCTACCTTAGAAAGGCATCTATTCTAGTAGGTTTAACAGGATCACAATTATCTTAGAAAGAAGAAATTTGCTTGAAAGTTGCATTTAACTGCTAAGAGATAAAGTTTCCAGGTCTTAGCTCTTTGAAAGGAGATAAGAAGGTTCATTGTAAAGACATGCTCTTCACAAGCTCACAACTGCAAATTCTTGTATGAGTTATCGATGAAATAGACCAATTAACTCCTGTGGTTATTGTGGCTGCTGGTGCCTGTCAAATAATTGAGGCTTATTTTAAGAAATTTAGAGAGCTCTAATTTTACAGCATCAAGAGCATTAAAGGTTCTAAAACAGATGCCTATCTTGAAGGAAAGTTCAATGTAAAAATTTAAATAAAAGGTTTGGGGTTTATCTTCTCTCTCAATTGTAGGGAAGTGGCACAGATCTTCAAACTTCGAGAGAAATTGAAACTTATGGTGGAATTTATTTAATAATAGCAGACATATTTTCGAAAAGATCAAAAAATTAGATAATAGGGAGAGTAGGAGGCTGGAAAATAAAGGTCAGTGGAGGCAGCTTCTATGGCTAAGAGGATCGTAGGATACGGTTGAATAGGCTATTTCGATAAAACAGGAACTTTTGGAATATGAAATTCATATAAGATTTTCTAAACTATAGACACTACTGAGCTAGAACTGTGAGGATTAAAAGTCATTGAAGCCTTAAGTCCCCGAAATATCATATTAATTTTATGAATGTTAAGACTAATAACAATAATCTAACAAAAGAAATTCTCAAGCGGATATAGATGGTGTAAGTCATTGCCAAGATGGTGCTGGCCAAAGTACAATTTAATTAGCATAAAAGACTAAAACAAGTTTCATAGAAGCCATTCAATAAGCTGAGATGGCTCAATCTGACTAAATTTTAGAAAGCCCTTTAAACTAGCCTCTAGAAGATTCAATTCTAAGCTCGCATGCAAATGAAGTTAGTTATCAAGATAAATTGGAAACTTTATCATAGACAGCTAAAGAATTGGCAGATAAAGTCATAAGGGGTACTTAGCTACTAAGCAATTTTAATAAAAGGTCTGAAAAGTTAAGTGATAAAAAAAAGATATCACAAAAGAGATAAGTGGCAAAAGAATGCATGGCTACTGATAATCCAAAGCTAATAGAGCAAAAATGCATGGCTAAAAAGGAAGTTTGTGTAGCCTTACACAAGGAAGTAAAGCAAAACAATAGTAATTTACTTCAGAAAAGAGTGACAAGAAGAGCCTTAAAGAACTGAACTCTACCTATACTAGCAAATTACAAAGTTAGCTATAACCAACTAATTGAATAAATCGCTTTACGATTAAATTCTTAATTTTTAAGTAAATTAAATTAATTGTTACTATTCTAATTTTCTTCACTTCAAAACTTCAATTATTCATATTGTTGAATTGAGGAGGCTGTACAAGTGGATTTCCTTCTTCATTTATAATTCCGCTTTAATGAAAATGAGTAAACAAGTTTTTGTATTCGTTTAGTTCTTCAAGCTGTTCCTATAGTGAAGAGACCTCTTCTCTTACTCTTTTATTTTATTCTAAGTATTTTTGCTTGCTTTAATTGAGAAGATTCTCTTCTGATTTGACCTACTCAATTTCTTTTTGGCGTATTTTTCTCTGAGATGATGGCTTGAGCAAAAATGCTGATCTTCCTCTGTGCTCTATAAAATTAGGAATAAATTATTTATAGCTAAATGTCAGATAGTTCGACAAAGCTTCTGCAAATTCAGGCCTCATATTGATTAGCAGGTTTTAACTCTTGTTAATTTTATCTCTTCTCTACTCTTTGGCATTCTTAATCATCTAACTAATGCCTTCTCTGTACAAGGACATCATGACATCACAAATCCACCTTTTATCAAGGTGTAACCAATCACATTAGTCAGGTTAAAAGCTAAGAATCAAATCGTTTTGCTAGCCATAGCCAATGAAGTCATCAGCAGTGAGTCCTTCAATTTATGGGACAGCTGAAATAATCACCTCGTTTCTTTTTAAGTACTATAGAAAGTTGATTCAAGGATAGTTACATTTTTATCTTTGTTTATGATACTCTTAAGAAAGTAAATATTCGTGCAATCTATCTTAGGCAAGTAAGCATTGCACTCTTGAGTTAGAAAATTGTACAACTCTTTCTTGTTGCCTGTTTTTTCCCTTATTTAATTTACGTTAATTTACGCAAAGTTCTCTTGTTGATCAATGAAATGTAAAGGCAGTGGAAAATGGGGCTTATCTAATAATTAATTATATTTATTAAATAAAATCATTATTTAAAAACAAAGAGGGTGGACTATTTAGTAAAGATAATCCTTTTAGCTACAAGCATTTTCTTTATATAGAAAACACATTCGACTCAAACAAATTACTCACCCAGTAAAATGAAGCAGCTTTATAAGATAAAGTCAAAGATTACAGACGTTTTTTAAAAAGAATTAGCAAATGGCAAATTAGCTTGATGAAAGTTACGATTCATCTAGCAGTTCAGATTAAGATGAAATGGTGGCAAGCAGTTTGAATGGCACACATGTTTCAACTTCGTTGCTTTAGATTAACTCAACTCATATTCAACCAATTAAACTATTCGACATTACAGATGAGGAAATTATAGCTCTGGAATAAAATTCCTTTAAAATTGTGAAAAATTAGTAACTTTTTCAATTGGTACAAGATCCACGGCGAGGTGTACCTGATTTATTGGGAATCGATTAAAATGCGGGAGGGTTGAATAAAATTTAACAGCTGCGAACAATCCTTCGCTCAATTGTAATTTTCAAGAATAAGAAGGGCCTTGCAGCTAAAGATAAACTTGATTTCCTCGAAGGTATAAAATAGAGCATTAGTCTTGATATTAATCAAGTATAATCAAAATGTGGAGACTGTTATAAAAGAATCAAAAATGAAAATAAATAGGAATATGTTCTTAACTAATTATATCAGCTAAAATCAAACTGTAGCTTATTTGAAAAAACATTAAGTGCTTATTTATTTTATTTTAATTAATTAATCAACTATGTAAAAATTGAATTTTCTTTTTTTTCAACTTTTCTGATTCATTTGTATTTTAGGGCTTGTCTGTTCATATCGATGGAGTACTTTACATTAAGACTGTTTCTTGTGTGTTTTTTGTCAAAAAATTTAGATATCTTCAGGGTATCTTCCTTGAGCTATCTTCAGGATATCTTCCTAAAAAAAATTAAAAATTTCAAATTTTACAGTAGCAATAACAGTAGCAGCAACAACAATAGCAATAATAGTAAAATTGGCAGTAATTACAATAATACTAGCAATAATTAATGCACTCTTGAAATTCTAGAGAATTTCAAAAAATTAAAAATCGTCATTTTAGAAGTTATCATTATTTTCATCATCAATTTCTTCATCTTTATCACAAGCTCAATAAACTTAGAAATTTAGTAAAATTGGATTTTTTTAGAAAAATCCTAGTGCATTAATTATTGCTAGTATTATTGTAATTACTGCCAATTTTACTATTATTGCTATTGTTGTTGCTGCTACTGTTATTGCTACTGTAAAATTTGAAATTTTTAATTTTTTTTTAGGAAGATATCCTGAAGATAGCTCAAGGAAGATACCCTGAAGATATCTAAATTTTTTGACAAAAAACACACAAGAAACAGTCTTAATGTAAAGTACTCCATCGATATGAACAGACAAGCCCTAAAATACAAATGAATCAGAAAAGTTGAAAAAAAAGAAAATTCCATTTTTACATAGTTGATTAATTAATTAAAATAAAATAAATAAGCACTTAATGTTTTTTCAAATAAGCTACAGTTTGATTTAGCTGATATAATTAGTTAAGAACATATTCCTATTTATTTTCATTTTTGATTCTTTTATAACAGTCTCCACATTTTGATTATACTTGATTAATAGTATAGTCGAAGAAAAAATACTCTTACTGATTTAAGAGAGCTAAATTAGTCGAAAGCATATTCCAAATTTGGCTTAACAAACAAAATTGGGCATGTTTAAATTTAATCAGCCAACAGAATAGTCGTTGCTGAATAAGAAGTTTCAAGGAAAGTGCAAGCTTTATATTAAAACGGTAAGACTTCTATTAGTAATATAATGAAAAAGCTAAATATCGGGTACAGAAAAGTTAAGTGATACTTAGAAGAAGGATAAAATAAATAAAAACAGTCGCCCGAAAAAGTAAAAAGGCACTATAAAAAGTTTAATCATTAAACAAAAGAGTTGATAGAGGAATATCTATCTCTAAAATGCTAAAGCTTCTCATGTGCTAGGATTCAGAACCTTATAAAAACAAGATTAAACTATGATATTTCCGTCTTCTCCATAAGGCAATACTTAAAACAAGAACTCAAATATAAACATAGAAAGCAGTTTTATTTAAGTCCTAGAGTAAATAATATTTAATCGAAAACTCAACACCAAATAGCTGCTTATTATTATGTACAAAATATATTTGAGGGAAAAGTAATTATTAACATTGATGAAAGTGCCATAAGATTTAGCTAAAATAGGAATAGAGGCTGGGCCAAAAAAGGTACTAAGAACATTAACTACTCATCAACACGTTACTCAGAAGTTAGTATAATTGCTGGAATAAGCAATAAAAACAGGGCGTATTTCACTGTAAATAGGGGTAAAAATTCCAGTAAAATAGTTTACTACTTTATACTCAAGATTGTTTAAGATTTGGATAGAGAGTATAAAAACTGGAGATTTACTCATGTACTCATGCTAGACAATGCATCTTATCATCGAAGTCACTATTTGCACACAAAATTGAAAAAGCTAGCTATCCCCGTTATGTTTCTGGGCCCTTATCACTTTTAACTCGCACCTATAGAACGCTTTTTTGCAATTATTAAAAAGAATGGGTTTTAAAACAATAATGAAAACTATTATCATGAAAATTCTGCTTTGAAATGTAAAAATGCTCATAAATATAAGAAAAGCGATTCTTAGCTTATTAAAGTAGCTCAAAGTATTCTAAATACATAAATAAACTGGGCGAACTAATGTTTCCATAAGAGTATTATCTCGGCAATAAATGACATTAGCTTGAAGGATATTTGACTTACTTTTTGGTGTTTTTAATAGATTCATTAATAAAAGTTAACATAACAGCTAGGCTCTTTAAAAATTTGTTTCTCATACAATTGATCGCCTTGAAATAAAGCTTATAAAAAAGATAGTGTTAAAAATTTAAGCAAAGGATAAGATTATTATAAGACTAGTTTAGAAATTTTATAAAGTAAATAGAAAGGGCAATGATGAAAGAATATTCTTAAGTAAGTATTTTTCCAAAATAGTTTGGCTTAAAATATTTGAGTATTTTCAATAGAATTTCTGAAACTATTTCTTTCAACTACTTAAATATATTCATTAATTCACCTACATTGTAATGTTTTAATTACCTAGAAAAATAAGTTGAATCTAGTCTATTAGAATTTTTTAATTGTTCAATGACTTATAATTCACTGACCAAACTATGATATTTATTTTTAATTTCTTAAGTAAACACTTATTTATATTTTCCTGAATAATTCATTAAATAGAGGATATAAAAAAACTATTTACTGAATAGGCAATAAAACTTTCCTAATGACATAAAAAGAATTTCATTTATAAAAAAGATAAAGTCCATATAGTAAATATTTTATATAAAAATGACAAGTATTTGAACTTTTGAAAAAAGTACTTTTCTTAACATAGAAGGCATTCCTAGTATTTATGCTATTAATTTCGATCAATACCTAATTTTAAATATATATATTGCAGAAATAGTAGATTAAAAGTAAAAAATATTAGGAGCGAAATTCGCGCATTTTATTTAGAGCGAAGTCTTCGCTCTTAATTGTACATCTCTATATATATTCGAACAATATAATTATAATAAAAAAAAGGATTTAAATATATAATTTATATTGCTCAAAAATAATTGGATTTGATTGGTTTGGAGCGAAGACTTCGCTCTAACTTTTATGCGCGAAGTTTTTAGAGCGAATATAATTTACAACATTCAATACCCATTAACCCCTTATACAATTAATATGGTAAATTTAATAAAGGGTTTATTTAGTTAAAATATTTTGATTTTACTTATAAAATTCACACTGTAAGCAATATTTTTATTCAAGGCCACTTATATAAGAAAGCTTTTTTATGAAAATTCTTATAAATAAATGCTAACGATCAAGTTTAAGATTGTAAAATAATAATTTTTCAAAGTTAAACATTTTTTATATCATCTTTCTGGATAATTCTAAAATTAACATAAAAATTTTTTTAAATGAGAAAATAAATTTACATTATAAGTAAAAGTTTTAATTCATTTATTTTTTTAGGTTTTGTAGAATATTAGGTATTTATATTTTCATTAGAATATTGGTGCCAGCTATTCATAAATAGAAAAAATTAAAAACAAATAAATTCTTTTTTGACTATAATTTATTGAAATTTTAACAGATTTATTATTTATAAAACACCAAATCTTAATTCAATGGAATATTTAAAATAATGAAAATTTAATTATAAAATGTAATTATTATAATTAATAGCTTCAGCTTAAAGTGATTACTTGGGATTTTTAGATTTGTTCTTAAAATTATTTATCCCTTTGCTTTTTTCTTAATTTAATTTTTATTTTTTTCCATAATTTGCTTTCATTTCCTATGCCAGTCCATTTAGATCTTTGGTTGTGTGGCCTTGGAAATATTTCTAAATATCTTCCATTAGGAACAAGTTACTCAGTTATCTCATATATTTAGTCTGGTTTTCTCGATTATTCCCTAAGCTCTGCGAAAATAACATTTGGAGCTGTGTGAGTTTTAGACTTTTCTCTTAAACAGCCAAAAGATCCTTTATTTCTTGCCATAATACAAAATTCGTAACAGTGTCTTAAGAAATATCCAATTCCATCTCTGATAATTTTTCTTTTGTCAATTTTGATCGAGGTAATTATTTCAACACGTTCGTAGTTATGGACCTCTAAGTGTCCTAAAGCAGCCTCCAACTTTTTATTAGTTACCCACATTAAATAGTATCCATCTTTTTGAAGATCTTCCAATGGAATTTTATCAAGATATTCGGATGGGGTCTACAATTCTGGAATTTTTTGAAATTCCAGCACCATTCTGGAATTCCAGATTGGTGAAAAAAATTCCAGAATGGTGAAAAACGTTCCAGAAACAGAACTGGAATTCCAGGACTGTATCTGGAATTCCAGATTCATTGGATCTGGAGTTCCAGAATGGTGCTGGAATTTCAAAAGATTCCAGAATTGTACACCCCATCCAGAATTCTATCCTTTAAAGTAGGATAGTTTAAATTGCATGCTGTTTCAACCCAAGGACCATCGCTAAGTATAACATCAAATATATTCCCGCACTTGTCCTCTTTGTAATCATTTATTAGTTATTCCCAAATTTTTGGGTCCTAAATTGAGCCTTAATACTGTACTGAATTATTTTTGGTTTGTTTCATCCCCCACTCGTAAAATTACAGTTTATAGACTTGCCCTTGCTATAATTAGTCTGGAGAAGTTTACTCAATCTTAATGTGTTTTATTTTGTTAATCATATGAAAATTCGAACCATTAATTTGTTCTTAATACTGCTCCTCAAATACTTCAAACTCTTCATTTTCATTTTATTCATTATTTGAATCTGAATGGTCTTCTATGATTTCTTAATATATTTTTCTTAATTATTAGCCAAACCTATCATTTAATACTTGAACAAGATCGTCATATTTTTATATTTAGCTTCCCAATGTTGCTATTTTTAATTCATAGTATTAAGTTGACTCCACAAATATTTTTTTAATTGCCTTTTTTTATTAATACAGTTTTAATTTTTGCAAGATGTTTCATTTTTGCAAACTGTGGCTGCCTTACTTCGTTTTTATTTAATTTCTTCCTAAGAAATGCATTATTCTTGCTTACTACTTTGTTAAATATTCATATTTTCACAGATTTAACTTGAGCATTAAGAATATGCTAGTAAGTTTAATTCATTGTACAATTCATAATTTCTATTTGATGATTACTTTATGGTAAGCTAATGCGAGTACCAGTTTCTAAAATAATAGAAATGCTTGAATTTTGTTTCTAGATAATAAATTGTATCCATAGTTAAATTCAGGTTTTATTTTAATCTCTTGTAGTAAATATTCAGATTTAAGGTTTTTTCAAGCTCTAAGTTCCTCTAATGTTTATAGCTTCCCTAAATTATTTTTGTTTTAAAATCATTTTTTTTCTCTTCATTTTGAGATAAAAGATTCAAAACCCCAAAACCCCTTAGTGAGTTTTATAAGTGCTTTGATTTGTAGGGTATAGTTGGGGTCTTATTGGGGTTAGTAGAGAAATTAGGCCAATTTCCAAAATGAGAAATAGAATTAGCGAAATTTAGGGTCTATTTATGATGAGTAATATTTAGATTTACTGCTTAAGCTTAGGTTTGGTACAAGTATTAATATAGACTTAGTCAAACCTGTAATGAACTATGCAGCTATAGCAAAGCTCCTGTGCAAGAGTGACTCAACAGTCAGGTATCATTGCTTGTTGGCTGTTTAGCATTATACTTCAGGCACTTGAAAGCATCCTGCAAGAAAATAAAAGTTCGTTCACACAGCACCATATTGACTACCTCTGTGATTCGAAGACTTTAAAGTATTGGGCATACTTTCCACTAGACTAGCGAGCTGTAATGTTTCATCTCAAGTTTCCTGACATGCGTATCTCTCCATAAACTATAGCCAACATTTATAGAAGAAATGGTATTACTTTCAAGACTGTCAACAGAGTGAAGAAGAGTGATTGATTTCACAGTGCCATTTTATAGTAATAATTTAAACTATATATATGATTAAATGCAGAGGGCTATTGACAATAACATCAAGTTCATACACGCTGATGAAGCTGTGTTTACCTTCAACACCTTTATTGATAAGTCTTGGTATAAGAAGTATGATAAAATAGAAGTCTACGATCAGAAAGTAAAGGTTGTAACCCATGCAATTTTAGCAGGTATTAGTGAGGACTCTGGCTTAGAAAGTTATGTTATTCATCCTCGCTCTATTAAGCGAGAGTAGTACATAGAGTTCCTACATAAGCAGATAAATACAACGATTAAGAGATCATCCTGTTTGTTGACAACCTCTCAGTTCATAAGACTAAGGGGTCTAAGAAAGCTTATGAAGAGTTAAACATTACTCCTGTATACAATGTTCCTTACAGCCCTTAATTTAATGGAATTGAATTCTACTGGAGTTAAATAAAGACCCAATACAAGAAACTGCTGCCATATCACCTAATGCATGACTTGCCTATAGATACAGTAGACTTGATTCAGAGTAGCTGCAAGAGAATAAGCATAGATAAGACAACAGTTTGTTAGAGAGAAGGAAGAATGAATGTTTATAAATAAGTTTTAGATTTAAATGAATGAATAAGTTCACATATTTAAAT